>VALG01000745.1:0-19725 GCA_009835305.1 Ipomoea purpurea
ATTGATCGGAGGTTGTGTTCTTGTTTGGATGATGGATGGGAAGTGTAATTGAATCATTTTTGGTTCGTTTCACATAGTAGTTGGAATATGACTTTTTTTTTTTTTATGGTAGTGGCGTGAAAAGTGCTTGTATGTGAACTGCTTAAGAAAGAAGAAGGCTACTGATTTCATAAATTTGAAAATAACATGATAGTGGCAAAATAATATAAATAATAAGAACCATTAAAAAATAGAGATAAATAGAAGCTTGGTGAACATTCTTGCAATGTTTCGAACCGTTCTCTTATGCATAAATTAATATATTTAAACTATGCATGATATTTCATATAAATTTGCATTGATATAACTTGATATAATTTTGAATGCATTGGACTAGTATTTCATTGAGTATAATAGGTATAACCATAAAATCGTCAAATCAACTTGAATAATAAAGTTAGTTATAATTTTATATTTAATTAAAAAATAACATTGCATATTCATTACACGTAAAGAATACAATTACATAAATCATATTTTATCATTTTTATGATAATTAACAACGAGTCATATATATTCAATTGTGTACCTTGACTAATCTTGTACAAATAACTGATATAAATTATTATATTTTTAATATTATCTAATATATAATATTTCGTTAATAAATATTTCCATGAAATTAACAATTATTTGTCGAAGGATTCAAGCTGGGAAAAGGATCGAAAAACTAATATTAATTACTATTACATTTAAATTTATTATTGTTGAATAAAAACAGCGCAAAACGTAATAGCATTCTAAAAACTTGTCTAATGTATAGGGGTCCAATTTCAATTTTAGTCTACCATAATTATTGTTTGCACATTACACCCACTGTTATTGAATGTGTTCCACTTTAAGTCCACGTTAGGATTTCTGTCAATTGGCTGTGAATTCAAGGGGTATTTTTGTCTTTCTCTCCTTTTGTCTTCTCCTTTACCCTTCCTTTCCATCTGTGAGACTGTGACGATGTTTGACTAAGGAATACGCCCAAGAGATGAAATCTAAAATCTAAAATCGAAAGCGAATCAAGCATAATCGAAGCATCTAATCGAATAAACTAAAATCGAATCGCGAGAGATCGCCGATCTTCTGTATGATGTTGCGATGATCACCAAATGGCTTGACGAAGGCTTCTGACACTCGTGGGAGACCATCACCGGCTGGAGTCGCTTGATCGCCGATCGGGAAAGAGTGTAGCCCCTGCGACGCAATTCGGTCTTCAAGATCTGAGCCACCCATTTCGGTATTGAACCCTATTATGCTTGATGTCTTTCACTGCTTATGCATTCCATTTGTATTGATGTTAGTACAGTTTTTAATGCTTATGTTAATTATACTAAGGACGAATACATTTGCTAGAAATTAGTTAATAATGTTAGATAGAATAGTTGATTAATTGGAATAATTAGTTAAAGTTAGATTGTTAGTTTATCAAAATATGAGAAAGCGTAAATGGGTATTATCCTCTAGTTCATCACAAACTTTGTATTTTGTAATTTATAATGTATTGTGTATTTTAACAATTTTATTCGTATTTTATATTTTTTATTTGATTATTTTTTAATTTCATTTCACATTCGCTCTTCTTCACACCCACTCAAAAGTAAATCTTGGCTCCGCCCTTATAGTAGTGTTTATGGACATTTAATTTATTTACATTCGTCTGTCCATTGTAATACTCTTACTTAATAATTGACCAGAGTTAAAAGCATGTGTTAATGATGAACTTACAAAATTGAATCCGAATGTAGTTGATGATTGAACATTCTTCTCTCGAATGAAGCAGTAATGTTCTCAATGTAGTCATGACGAAACTGCATATGTTTATAATAATAATAATAATAATAATAATAACAAACAACAACAACAACAACAACAACAACAAAACAACAAAACAACAATAATAATATAACAACAACATAATAACAATAATAATAATAATAATAATATTATTATTATTATCTACCAAGTTTTTAATTATTAATGCTCATATTCTTTGGATGTATGTGCCAAAGTTTGGAGATTTGAAATTGTTTTGCCCTAATTTCTCAACTTGTAACAGCCCTATTTCCATAACTAAGTCTCTTATCACAACGTAGGTTTCTGTATCACAATAGTTCGTACCGCTCTGATACCACCATTTTTGGTATCAGAGCTTTGGTTGTGATATCTTTGTTCTGATTGGTGCAGCTACAACAAGAAGTGATGTATGTTGTCGTGAATGTGGTCCTGAGGAAGCTTATTATTGGAATCGAGTCCTTATTTTTGTTTTAGTTCTTGTGCTTTAAAAGTTTTGCTTGGTAATAATAATAATAATAATAATAATAATAATAATAATAATAATAATAATAATAATAATAATATCCAAAATTTAAAACTCTGATTTCCTATATCCAATGGTTTGTACCGCTCTGATACCATCTTGAAACATAGGCTAACTTAGTCTATTGCCAATAACAAAAATTTTGCAACCAAAGCTCTGATACCAAGTGGTATCAGAGCCGTAAAAACCATTGAGATAAAGGAAATCTAAGTTGTGATAAGTGACTAGGTTATGGAAAGGGGGTTTGAGATCATTGTTATTGCTAGAAATTTGTCGGTCACTTTTTTTTTTTGGTCGGAATGTGGCCTGAACCCTAATGACCTGTGATAGCAGGTCAATAATTTGTTTTTGGGCTTCATTGCAACCTAAATGAATTGTTGATGGTGTAATTGCACATTTAAAAAAGTTTAGGAGTCTAATTTAATTTTAGGCTAAAGTTCGAGGGCCTATTTGACCCGTTTCCCATTTATTTATATTCTTTTCTAAATTGTAATATTTTACTTAATACTTATTTTGACAGGTTATACCAGCTGGCGCGGGTACAGTAAGTGGCCTTGGTGTGCGCTGTAAAGAGTGTTGGTAATGACAAACTTATACTATTTCCATGGCCTGTAAAGAGTGTACTTTGGGTTGAGACGGTGCTGGTTGAGGCGGTGCCGGTTTAGAGCTACTCTCAACTGATGATTTCTTCTTCTGTCAAGTATAAATATTATGTAGAATATTACAATTTATAGAAGAATATATAAATAAATAAATTAGATAAAGGAAATTAAAAAAAAAAATTTAAGACAAACAAAATACGTACATCTGCATCAGACTCACGCGGTGTGTTGTTGGGTGTTTGTTTGTTACTCATTCTTATTGAGTGGGTTTGTCTTCGGTAGCAGATTTTCTATGAGACTGAGAGGATAGGAGAGTGAGAAGAAAGCAAAGATGTTGTTTGCCAATAAATATAGAACCCAAATCAATCCCCTTGTGATATTTATAATAAAAAATTCACATTTTCATAACCTTGGTTCTTATCCAAAATTTAAAACTCTGATTTCCTATATCCAATGGTTTGTACCGCTCTGATACCATCTTGAAACATTAGCCTAACTTAGTCTATTGCCAATAACAAAAATCTTGCAAACCAAAGCTCTGATACCAAGTGGTATCAGAGCGGTAAAAACCATTGGGATAAAGGAAAAATCTAAGTTGTGATAAGTGACTAGGTTTATGGAAAGGGAGTGTGAGATCTTTATAATTGCCACAAATTTTGGGCCGTTCACTTTTTTTTTGCCGGAAGGTAACCCTGAACACTACTGACTTGTGATAGCAGGTCATTAATTTGTTTTTGGGCCTCATTGCACCCTAAATGAATTGTTGATGGTATAATTGCACCTTTAAAAAGTTTAGGAGTCTAATTGACTTTTAAGCTAAAGTTCGAGAGCGCTATTTGACCAGTTTCCCATTTATTTATATTCTTCTCGTAAATTGTAATATTCTACTTAATACTTATATTTTTTGAAAGGTTATACCAGGCTGGCGCGGGTAACAGTAGTGGTCTTGGTGTGCGCTGTAAAGAAGTGTGGTAATGAAACGCTTACACTGTTTCCATGGTATGTAAAGAGTGTACTTTGGGGTTTGAGACGGTGCCGGTTTAGAGCTACTCTCAACTGATGATTTCTTCTTCTGTCAAGTATAAATATTATGTAGAAATATTACACTTTATAAAAAGAATATAAATAAATAAAGTTAGATAAAAGAAATTGAAAAAATATTAAGACAAACAAAATACGTACATCTGCATCAAAGTCACGCAATGGGTCGTTGGGTGGTTGTTTGTTACTCATTCTTGTTGAGTGGGTTTGTCTTCGGTAGCAGAGTTTCTATGTGATTGAGAAGGTAGGAGAGGGAGCAGAGAGCAAAGATGGTCGTTTGGCGGTGGTTATAGCCTTATATTTATAAGGGTAGACCAGGTGTTTTGTGACTTGTGGGTGGTAGACGGAGTGTGATGAATTGGCGTGTGTTGTAAGTGGAGTGAAATAAACAGTAATCGAACCAGACATATATTTTTATTTTCTTTTATAAGGATTGGGTCACGGGTCAGTGTGAGTCGTGACCAAAAACCCAAAGCTGCTGGTCACGTGACCAACCCTGCTTAGAAAACAGAAAGAAGGCTACTGGTTTCTACCCTCTGCACAAATAACATGACAGCTGCTTAGAAACCAGAAGAAAGGCTCACGCGGTGGGTCCTAGGTGTTTGTTTTGTTACTCATTCTTGTTTAGTGGGTTTTGTCTTCGGTAGCAGAGTTTCTATGAGATTGAGAGGATAGAGAGGGAGCAGAAAGCAAAGATGTTGTTTGCCAATAAATATAGAACCCAAATCAATCCCCTTGTAATATTTATAATACAACACTCACATTTCCATAGCCTTGGTTCTTATCCAAAATTTAAAACTCTGATTTCCTATATCTAATGGTTTGTACCCTCCTGGATACCATCTTGAAACATATGGCTAACTTACTCTATTGCCAATAACAAAAATCTCGCAACCAAGCTCTAATACCAAGTGGTATCAGAGCCGGTAAAAACCATTGAGATAAAGGAAATCTAAGTTGTGATAAGTGACTAGGTTATGGAAAGGGAGTGTGAGATCTTTGTAATTACCAGAAATTTTGCCGGTCACTTTTTTTTTGCCGGAAGGTAAACCTGAAAGTTTCGGTATCATTTTCCAACCCTGTTACCGCCAACGGTCTGGAACCTGAAAGTTCTGACTGTTGAGGAGATTGAATTCATGCTGTTACTGAATTAATTTTCTATTAATTCCAATTTTGAATTCTGAATTCAATTCTCAGGTAGTGGCCTGCTGTTATAGCTGTTGGAGAGCCAGCTTTAAAGTTGCCCTAATAAAAGTTATTTAATCCTTCAACATATATAAGAGAGGGTAGAGGCAGTAGAGATTAACACACAGAAATATAGAAACACGAAAGTATCATCTTTTAGGGCCTCAAAAAAAACTTCTGCTTCTACTCCTTCTTTAGCTAATTTGTGTTCATAACCGTGTCTTGCTCGGCCGGATTTCCTTGTTTGAGTGCTCAAACATTGAATCACGTAGCAAAGTTTTATCCTGGGAAGCTAGGCCAACCCAACGCTCCTAAAAAAGCATCTTTGGCGAAAGGTGGCAAATAAGGTTTTAAGGAAAGAGTGTTCACTTGACTCTTGCAAAAAACTCAACACCAAACGGTCAACACTAGCCAAAATTTCTCCATATTTCCTTCCCTTGTTTCCAGAAAATAATAATCTTATTTTTTTTTTATTATTTGTTTTTTCTACCCAACGATACCTACATGTTGAGTGGAGGAAATGCGGTATAAAAAATATTTTTAATTTTGAATTAATAAATTATATAAATTATTAAAACAGATTCTAGTTATATAACAATGAGGGACCAAAATGTGCTACATTATGAACAATTAAAGGGTTAGGCTTGCTCAAATCAATTGAACAGGGCTAAAAATTTTTAAAAGTAAAATATTGAGGGGTCAAAAGCGCCGTTTTTTCTAAATTTGTTGAATTAATAAACCTATAGTATTAACTTAATGGATTTTAGGTTCATTAAAAAATTAATAAAAATTTCAGTGAAAAGAATTTTAGTTAAAAATTAGAGTTAATCTATTTTTTGTCTTAGACTTATTGGGGCATTGAGATTTTTCATCCTCTATAATAAAATTGCCCATTATACACTGTTATTGGTAGTTGGACACTTTTTGGTCCTCCCGTCAATGACATCTATTACTCGATCCGTGAAATTTGAAGGGGCAAAAGCTGTCTTTTTACGTTGGTTTTTTTCTAATCCTGTCAAAAAGAACAGAGTGTTGATGGGACTAAGCTAAATCTAATTCACAAGAACAGGGTATTCATATAATCATATCTAACAAACATAAACACAAAAAAAAAAAAAAATTAAAATTAAAAAATATGATTCGTATACAGACATAAAAACAAAATAGATCCATATTAGAATATTTCTTTTAAATGACAAATATAATCAAAAGAAAGGTATTTCCTTTAGATGCAGCCATTAGAGGTCAATGAGAAAGCTTTGAATTAGCTACACTCCACAGAAAATCAGCTTATGAAACTCAAATTCATACATCGACCAGATTGTCTATACATACAATGATAACAAGCAAATATTCCAAAATTAATGCACACATGCATTCTTTTAAATTTAACCCACAACCTGGTTCATTAAAAATTATAATGTCAAGGTATGGCACTATGCAGAATATAGTATCCCTAGTATAAATGACCGGTATCCATATGCAATTCATGGAAGTAATATTCAAGAAAAGAAAAAAAAAAAAAAACCCTACCAAGCAGGGTAATTAAACGATCGACAATAACCTGCATTTTACTTGATTATATGTTCAATAAACATCCAAGCAAAACACATATAAAATGCCTCAAATATACTTGTAAATGATTCATCGTTGTTTCTATTGCTACAGTTCTATCAGCTCCTATTTTCATAAGACCTGATACTGAAAATTTTGACGAAAAACAAAACCATCTTCAACAATTCTTCCCAAACCAAATGGATCAATGAGCACTTCGGCTTCCAATCTAGCATCATCCACTGCTTCTCCAAGCAACCTAAGAAAATAGTTGTTATGGCTGTAAGAAGCATACTCCAATCCGGCAGTTGTCTGTCAATTAGACAATTCTGCAAGAGGAGGTAGATTGAGGTCGACGGCTTTCCCAGCGAATTCGGCTCAGAACAGTCGAAATCAATGAGAAAGAATCGAAGTCGCTTAATGAACACCTAGAATTTCCTAAATTTTGAATTCAACCCTCAAAAATTCTGAATCCTTAAAAATCTAAATTCCTAAGTCTTAAAAATCTAAATTCTAAAATCCCTAAATCCCTAGCGACAAGAATAAGACTGAGCGACTCCGCCAAACACTCCGACAACGCTGCGAATCTACGAATTTGGGTAAGTCTTCTTCGTTGAAATCTATGAAACGCTCCCTCCCTCCATTGTCGATTTTCTTTCTCTGCGAATCTTCGCTGTGAACAATAATGAAATCTGAGCATGTCGAGACGGTGGTTCAACACCTCTGCTTACCCACGCTGATCGTAGTAGTAAAGTGGACATGCCACGGGAAGACGCAAGGAAAATGGAATAGCGACAACGGTGGAGTAGATGAGGCGGCGGGGAGGATTGAGAACCCCGAGCCGGCGGACTATCATAATTAAAAGGAGAAGAACACGTAAAAAGACAACTTTGCCCTTCAATTTCACGGTTAAGAAACGGATTTGATGACGGAGGATTAAAAGTGTCCAACGACCAATAACAGGGCTACTAACTTACAATTTTTATTATGAAAGATGAAAAGTGTCAATGTCCCAATAAATCTAGTACCAAAATGCCATTAACTCTAAAAATTATTAATGATATATTTTTTATACATTAATTTTGTTTACACAAAAAGAAATTAGAAAAAAAAATTAATTTTAATATATTCTTATTATAACTTACGTTGCTATATGGATTCAACATATATGCTTTTATTTATTTTTAATATATTAGGTATGCTAGATTAATCTTACATTCCTAAAACATTTGCTCAAAGGTGATCGCAAGTTGCCCAATTACTCTTTAGCTTATATTCTTACTTGAACTTTTTGCGAACAAAAAATCTTCATCACCTCTGATTAATTTTTTGGACTCTAAAATAGTTTGCTTAGAGTACCTTCTCGCTTTTTATTTTTAATTACTAGTTGTGGTGAAGAATTGTGATGAACACCTAATTTTCAAGTTCAATTATTTGAGTACCCTCTTGATCAGTTGGACGACAATCATCGTTGACCCACCTATTAAGGTGCACAAAAATAATAATAAATATAAACATTTTTTTTTTTTGAAAACATATTAATAACATATAATACTCAATAAATTATTAATACTAAGACTGTGTGGTTTAATGGTATCCGGGTTGGACTTTCATTTGGAAGGTTGTGAGTTTGAGCCTTAGTAGATGCGTTATTGGTTCTTTGTGTTTCAGTAGGTTGAGAAAGTATATGAACAAATACTACAATGTAATAGAGCTAGTAACATTAAAAAAAAAAAATTTATTAATACATGTCGAAACTTCAGTCTTGTACAAACTATCATTGGCACACCTATTAAGGTGCACAAAAATAATAATAAATATAAACCTATTAATAACATATAATACTCAAATAAATTATTAATACATGTCGAAACTTCAGTCTTGCACCAACTATCGTTAACCCACCTATTAAGGTGCACCAAAATATTCTGTGTGCATAAATTACAAGTACTCTGTAGGCACAAGTTTTTAAATGTAGTTACGTTTTGTTCGCTGTTTTTATTTCAACGAATTAATAAATTTAAATGTAAATAGTCAAATTAATATTATAGTTTTTCGATTCCTTTTCCAGCTTTGATCCTTCGAGCAAATAATTGTTTAATTACTCATGTGATACATATTTATTGGAACGAAATTTTTATTATATATTTAGATAATAAAATTAAAGTTTACATTATAAATAATTTTAATATCAGTTATTTGATTACAAGATTAGTGCAAAGGTATCACTCAATTAATTGAATATATATGACTCGTTTGTTTGTAATTATCATAAAAAAAAAATTGATATATAATATGATTTATGTAATTGCTAGTTTCTTTACGTGTGAATGAATAATGCCTAATGATTATTTTTAAAATTAAAAAAAATTATTAAAATTAAAATAATCTAAACCATTTATTTTATTCAAGTGATTTGACGGCATTTTTTTAATTTTCGTTATAGGCCTAATTTTATTAGCTCTTATTAGTGTATATATATACTAGTTTCACAAGCGCATTGCATGAATAGTATATATTTCAATGTATATCAATGCAAGATTATATGAAAGATATTCATGCATAGTTAATTGAGATATAAATGTAACATAATATATATATGTTATGCAAGCCACAACAGTTGTTGATACCGGTTGGTGCGGCTACAACAACTGCTGTGCAATGTGAATGTGGTCATCGCGAAGCTTATATTTGGAATCCGGTTCTTATTTTTTGAAGTTGCTCTTATTGAATTGATATTGAGGTGTTGTGGCTTGCAGCTGTCATGTTATTTGTGCAGAGGGTAGAAATCAGTAGCCTTCTTCTGGTTTCTAAGCAGGGGTTGGTCACATGACAAGCAGCTTTGGGTTTTGGTCACGGCTCACCTGACCCGTGACCCAATCCTTATAAATAAAAAATAAAAAATATATGTCTGGTTCAATTATTGTTTATTTCACTCCACCTATAACGCACCCCAATTCATCACACTCCATCTACCACCCACAAGTCACAACCCCTGTCTACCCTATAAATATAAGGCTATAATCACCGCCAAAAAGCATATTTGCTCTCTGCTCCATTTCCTATCCTCTCAATCTCATAGAAATTCTGCCACCAAAGACAAACCCACTAAATGGTTGTTTGTTACTTCATTCTTGTTGAGTGGGTCAAAATTTCTATGAGATTGAGAGGATAAGAAAGGGAGCAAGAGCAAAGATGTTGTTTAGCGGTGGTTATAGCCTTATATTTATAGGGTAGACAGAGATTGTGACTTGTGGGTGGTAGATGGAGTGTGATGAATTGGCGTACGTGGTAGGTGGAGTGAAATAAACAATAATCGAACCAGACATATATTTTTTATTTTCTTTTTATAAGAATTGGGTCACGGGTCAGGTGAGCCGTGACCAAAACCCAAAGTTGCTTGTCACGTGACCAACCCCTGCTTAAAACAGAAGAAGGTTACTGGTTTCTACCCTTTGCACAAGTAACATGACAGCTGCAAGCCACAACACCTCAATATCAACCCTGTAAAACACATAATAAGAGCAATTCCAAAGGACTGTATATCAACTTATTGTCAATTATATAATACAAAGAAGGGACTCAAAAACAACAAATGTCTAATTTTACAAGTTCTATCCGGGATCGTTCTGGTTATTTCTAAAGTCTTTTCATATCAATTTTAGATGATTTGCAGACAAATAGTTAACTTCAAACTCGATTTCATCCTCGACGGTTTTATGGAATTATATATTATATTAGATGTATAGTAGATGATGATATATTGACAGTAGTAGTAGTTAGTATATATATATGAATAAGTAGTATATATATATATATACACGTAAGTCGTAAACAAAATAGTAGCACCATTTGACAGATTGGCTGAAGTTATTAATTGATTATTAATATGTAATGTTTAATTAGCGATGAATTGCTAATTAGTATTTGGACCAAAGCCTAAAATGTGTGGTGCGAGATTATGGAAAATGAATTGGACAAAGAACAAGTGCTGAAGGATCTCAAGCTAAAAGAAGATGTTGGGGGGGGCTGGAGAGAGATTTCAAGCCAACATATGAAAGCTACAATCAAATTGCATGTAAATGTGAAGCCTAGTACAGTATATAAGGAAGTGAAATCAAAAGATGGAAGTGGCCAATTCTGAACTTGCCTACATCTAACGCACAGCTTCCTAACAATACTGCTTTAATATTGATTATATTATTTGCTGATTAAATCGTTACTACAAATCAGTACGCTGACAAGCTGATGCTACACAAAGGGTGGTTATGCAGTGCACGGTTCAGTCGCTGAGTAGGTTTTTAGAAGAGTTGTAGTGGTATATAAGGCTGTGAGCCGTTTGTAGCTACCCTTGAATACTCGTGGTCTGAACATTTAGTGGATTGGGCGACGTGGGTTGCCGAAACGTAGGGAGAAGCGAGCTCCGAACTGCGAACAATCTACTGGTCTATTTATTTATGCTTTCAATTTCGTGATTATATGTTGATTAATATGATTTAATAAACAGCGAAATTGTCTCTAACATAAAATCAAGTAGAATCGCTTAGTGTTGATAAATTGATTTCAAGATACACGGCATTTCAAGGGTATATATATAGTAACGTAATATAGGTTATATTAGTATTAGTATCAATTATAGTTGATTATACCGGTATATTATACATAAGTAGGTATATATATATAATGTATAATAGGATGCCACAGTAAATTTCTTAATCCATAATGTTGGGATAATGAAGCCACAATCGATCTTAATACCAAACTATAATAGTTTGATTAGATATAGCACACATGGAAAAAAAAAAAAAAAAAGAAAAAAAAAAAAAAAAAAAAAAAAAAATTAGAAAAAAAGAAACAAAAAAAAAAAAAAAAAAAAAAAATGTATATAAAAGATATTATTGGATATTATCCAACAGATTAGTATGATATATATATGTATTATAGTACACACACAAAGCTATATATAAAACGTAATCTAAATGTGGTTATTATATACATTTCCTGTATAACACGAAAAACATAAGGTCAATGATTATATCAATCAAAAATTGAAATCAATTAATCCTCAGATTATAAGTCCGAATCCAACTAAAATATCAAAAGAAGATCACCGGATTTTTTCTTAAAAGCATATCCAAAACAAGAAAGAAGAGAATGAAGGAAAGAAATGTACGAGTTAGGGCAATGTGCGTTTTCTTCCTTTAAAACATTATTTGCCCAGCATCCCAAAAGCTGTTAGCGAGCTTGTACCCTAGTCTCACATGATAAAACATACACATCGCCTGTTCGACGTGAGACCCAAGATGAACGAACTCCGGACAACCAAGAGCACGGCGCAAAACACAGCTCTAAGAGAGGGTAGAAGCAGGAGTATTTGAAGCTGAAAAAAATTATTCTTGTTTGGTTCCAAATGCTACTGCCTCACCCTTCATATAAGGATTGAGGAGTGAATAGCCTTATTATGAATAGAGGCATCTGTATAACTCCCTTGCTTTATATAATGATTGAGGAAGTGAATAGCCTTGTATTATTGGAAGCGATTGAGGACGTGAATAGCTGTTATTATGAATTTAGAGGCGAGGCTGTACCAACTCTGTAATCTCATAACAACTGAAGTTTTCGGTGGGGCAGGTACCGCCACACAAATTACCTCTTTTATCTTGATGTTTCGATTGGGACTTTTGCCACCCCCCCTCTCTTCTATGCAACACACATTCAATAAGCTAAAAAGAGGCTCATGTATAAAATAGTGGCGCAAATCGCTCCTTCCCAGAACCAATGTGGGACAAAAACTCACTTTTCCCTTCATTTTCCAACTCAAATGAGTCTACTTTGATAATTAATTACCTCATTCAACCCATATCATCTCTTCGTCTCATCTACGAAGATGCCGAATGCGCACTTTGACGCCGATCCCAAATTCGAAGTGCGACCCCACTGATAATTGTATCACAAAATAAGTCACATAATTGCCTCATTTTAAGCATTTTTTCCAACACTGATAATATAGTATAAGTATGATAATTAATTATATAATTCTTCACCACCAGCTGTCATATCCAAAAGACGTGCCCCTACAATTGAGCGAGGCGCTTAGTCACTGTATCCGACGATGGAAACCCTGAGTATACTAAAAAAAAAAGAATATAATACATAAATAATATATAAACTTTTAATAAATATACATAACTCTTAACAAATACACATGAACTCTTAACAAATACACATAACTTTTAGAATGCACAATACATTGCCCGTACTGGTGCACGATATAATTTACTTTATTTCCACCATGACGAAAGGCAGCTCTCTGAATCGGTTCTCCGACGGCAGCTCTGAGTTTACGGGTGAGCCTGTCAGTGTCGCATGGGTGAGTTGGACCGTATGGGCTGCGGATTACTCGGCTATCTTGGCTTGAGACCAAGAATGACTCGCATGAGCGAGCAGAAACTTCGAGCTCGGAGACAATCACGCCGCATGCTCCGGCCGACTCGGAAGTCGACAGGTGAAGTCGGATGATGAAAACGATGGCGATTTCCAAGGATTCGGCATGTGTTACGGAAGGTAGGAGTCGAGAACTTCGGGGGGGCGTGGCGATTGAACTCCTCCTGCTTTATTCATAATAGATCTCCATAAGGTACACGACTCCCTTTCAGGTGGGATTTTCTTTTCCTTCCCCAAATTCTTCATACGGCAAATAGGTGTACTCCCTCCATTTTTTTAACGCATCTAGCTGCGCTAAGGAGTCTTACTGGGCTGGCTGGAAGATAAGTCCGCATGCTTCTTCTTCACCGACCGCGTCCAAGTGCTCAAGTCCAATTCGGTTCGCGATCGCCGCCGACTGCCTCCTTGCTGATTGTCGACTGCTTGCCTACCAACCATTTTTGCTTTCCATACTTGCCATGCTTGTCTCGTATAGGTGTAAGCCCAAGGATGGCAGCCACGCATAACATTGCATGCCATTTTTCTTATAAAAAATCTCCCTATAAAAAGCACCATGCATGCTTGTTGTAGAGGTGATGGTGTTGTGGCCGGTTCTATGACTGAATGGAGGTTGGGTGAGTGTCTGGAATTGGGTGTCCTTGGTCTGAGCAGCCGTTTTTGCAGAGAAAGAGAGCTTGTATTACGCGTGGAGAGAAGATGGAGTCGACAGACTTGACCTTCTCGCTGGGAGTCGGTGATGGTGGACGTATTCATGCGAACAATGACTTCAAACTCGCATCCTCCCCTGCGTATGCACCAGCAAGCGGCAGTCTGTGATCTCGGAAAGAGCTCCCTTCGTATTTGTTAGTTCAATTATTCCTTCTAAGAATTTCAATCTCGCATTCTTTTTTTTTTTCAGCCAATTTGCTTTTATTTTCCATCCATTGCCGGTAGATTCTTATGCACTTTTCCCTAGCCACCGTATTTCTCTCTCTGAGCTTTTCCTTTTTGCAATATGTTCGTGTGTCTCAAGTATCATTTCATCCCTTCTTTTTAGCTATTTTCTCAGTATCTGTAGCTATCGAAGATATTGAAGAAGAAGATGCGAAGGGCAGCCTGGTCAAGTCAACAGCTTAAGCAAGGGCATTCTTGTCCTTTCCTTCCCTCCTAAAACAGTTATAACCGTCGTTGTCGCTCTTTTTCTTTTCTGTTCGATTAGCTCTGGCTCTCTGTATATATACACTGATGGTTCCTCCTTTGTGAGGTTAATGAGAATAACGCATCCCTTTTCCCTTCTTCTTTTCTCCATGAATAAACACACAACAAGCTCTCAACCCTAAAATCCAATATGGTATCAATAAGGCTAGACTAGTGGCGAAGGCTATACTCAGCAGCTTGGCATTGATTATCTCGAAACTTTCTCCCCGGTGGCTAGATTAACACCATCCGCACCTTTATTAGCGTGGTTGTTTCTAACTCTTGGACATCCATCAACTGGATATAAATAACGCCTTCCTCCATGGAGATCTTAATGAGGAAGTCGATATGGTTCTACCACCGTTTTGACAGCAACAAGCCGAATCAAGTATTTCAAACTTTTGAGATCTTTATATGGATTAAAACAGGCAAACCGGCAGTGGGAATGCAAGCTAACATCTGCTTTCTTCATGCTGGACTCAAACAATCTTCTGTGGACCCTTCTTTATTCACAAAAGGTGATGACACCCACACACTTCATAGTTTGTTGGTATATGTTGACGACATATTGGTTGCTAGTGCCAATATGAAACTCATTCAAGACCTCAAGAACATGTTGGACACTGCATTCAAAATTAAAGACTTAGCTCTCTGGATATTTCCTGGAATCGAAGTCCATAAAGAAAGAAATGGCTTGAGTCTATGTCAACGTAAGTATGCTCTAGAAATCCTAGAGGAAGCTGATTCTTGGACAGTAAGCCAGCAAACACACCCATGGCCAAGGCATGAAGCTTCTATCCACCGAGGGCAGCCCTCTTCCAGATGCCAGCATATACAGAAGGCTAGTTGGGAGGTATTGTACCTCACTGCCACTCGCCCGGACATTGCCTTCGCTGTCCAACAATTGAGCCAACATGTCAATACCCCTACTGACCACATCTAGCTGCTGCACACAGGGTATTACGATACATTAAGGGATCACCAAGGCAAGGGCTATCCTACACCACAGGTTCTAGCTTGCAAATCAAAGCTTTTTCGAATTCAGACTGGGCAGCCTGCTCAAAAACCGAAGATCTGTAACCGGCTATTGTGTGTCCTTGGATCATCACTTATATCATGGCGTGCCAAGAAACAGGCAACCATCTCCCGGTCAAGCTCGGAAGCAGAGTACCGCGCGTTAGCCTCAACGGTATGTGAGGTACAATGGCTAACATACTTGATTCAAGACTTGAAAGTTCCCATACTTAAACCAGCACCAGTGTTCTGTGACAACAGATCCATAATAGCAATTGCAGAGAACCACGTATTTCATGAACGAACTAAACACATCGACATAGATTGCCATGTTGTCAGGGAGAAGCTATGTCAAGGTTTGATCGAACTAATGCGGTTGCCTCAGAGAACCAACTAGCCGATGGCTTCACTAAAGCTCTCACTGCGCCTCATTCCACAAGTTTACATCTAAGCTAGGAACACATAATGCATATGTTCCAAGCTTACGGGAGGGGGGGTATCGAAGATATTGAAGAAGAAGATGCGAATGGCAGCCTGGTCAAGTCAACACCTTAAGCAAGGGCATTCTTGTCTTTCCTTCTCTCCTAAAACGGTTATAACCGTCGTTGCCGCTCTTTTCTTTTCTGTTCGATTAGCTCTGGCTCTCTGTATAATAGCAATCTGGTTCCCTTTGTGAGGTTAATGAGAATAACGCATCCCTTTTCCTTATTCTTTCTCCATGAATAAACATACAACCAGCTCTGTTAGGAATAATTGTAATAGATTTTGATATCCAATTGTATTTTAGAATCCCCATTTATTTGTTAAGTCTAGGCGTGCATAGACACAAAAGGAAAATTAACAAATATGAAGAAAGGGAAAATACAAAGAAGAAGATGTATGCGTATGATATGTATACAAAATAGCCCACACGCCCAACTCTAAAGAAAAAAGGTCATTTTGAATGAATCTCATATGGAGAAAACGAGAAGCAACCGCAATTTATGAAGTTATCTTGAAGTTCAAGCACTATGGAAAGAAAGAAGTACATCAAGAGGAATGCAATATTCATTAATAATCCGTACAGTCGAGATGGATAGAAGCTTGGTGTATAATCGGCAAGGTCTCAGGTTCCGAAACTCACGAAGTTTTGAAATTAAATCAAGGAAATTCGAAACTAAAGGAGATGAAGTAAGAAGCAGAGGTTAGGAAATTCGAAGATGCGGTAAGATCTGCATCAGAGGTCTCTTCACATGGACCAAATACAGAGATGCGGTAAGATCTGCATCAGAGGGTCTCTTCACATGGACCAAATACAGAGAGATATTATTTTAATATGATCCTCTGAAAAAGCTACAGATCTTCTGCAAAAGGCTACAAGAATTCAAATTTGAGATTGTCTTTTTCCAACGGACAACTTCTCAAAACCAGCTATAAAAGGATGAAGAATGAAGCAGATCACTCACTTCCAATCACTTCCCACAGAGCACTTCCAACGAGCTAGAAACGCAAGATCATAGAATCCAATCTGCTTTGAATAAGCCTTACAGAGTGAAAATATTCAAAGTGAAAACACCTCAGAGAGCTCAAAGAGAAAATATTCAAGAGTGTTTAATTCTCATCATTGAGAGACTTGCTGCACATTGAAGAGCTATTCAAGAAGTCTCAAAAGTTGGAAGCCAGTGAAACTTGTTTTGTAGCAAACAAGTGAAGTAGCAGTGTTGGAGAACACAGGGACTTGATTAGTGCGGGCTTTGTGATCAAAGCACTAGATCAAGGAAGACGTCGAAGACGGGTGGAAAGTAGCACAGAGTTGTGAAATCCTGGATTGTCACACGGAGCTGTGAGATCGGAAACAGCAGTGTTGGAGAACACTGGCGTGATTGGTGTGGGCTTGGAATCAAAGCACCAAATTACGGGATACAACGTCGACCGAATCGTGGAAGACGGGGGAAAGTAGCACGAGCTGTGAATCTAGAAAGTAACACGGAGCTGTGAAATCCGAAGCAAGCAGTGTCGGAGGCACAAGTGGGCGTGATTAGTGGGGCCTTAGTGATGCAAAGCACTAGAACTCACGAAATCCATTTATCTTGGCCAAGAAGTGGTCCGAATAGTGAATTAGCCTTGGAGAAAAGAGCAACCAGTGGAGTAGGAGGATTACATCAACATCGCGAACCACTAATAAATTTGCCTTGTGTCATTTACGGCTTTATTATACTTAACATGCTTATCACGTTTGATAACTTGACACAATCATTCAAACCACTTTAATTATTCCACTGCGTACAAGATCCAAACAATTAGGTTACAAGAGTTGATATCCATGTCGCCTTAGCAATTGTGTGCTATCGCAGAAAAGTTTTTAAACAATCTAATTCAACCCCCCCCCACCTCTAGACTTATTACCACACCCTTATGGGGTACCAACCAAGCTCTCAACCCTAACAAATCAAATACTTCCCGCTGGCTGAAAATGTCAGAACCGGAATCTGAGACATGCGTGACTCAGAGCTATTTGAGTAGTGAGATGGCTTCTGTAGTGGCTAAGATAAGTGGTGAGGGCAAGACCCGTTCTCTTTTAACTGTGTATACATTTCTTAATCAAAATGAGCAGAGTCTCGATCCCCAATTGATATAGAGTTGCCTTGATATACACACTTTTGGGGAAGAAAGCTTTAATGTTTGAACACACTTTCCCTCAAGATCACCAAACAAATTATTTTCTCATATTGAGAACACGTACTTGCCGCATGGTGCACACATTGGAGTCATTCCAAAGGAACTTAATGACTTGCTGCCACGTGCCTGTAGATCAAAACCCATTCTTTGAGTCTGACTCTTAACACATATAGCTTTGATATGCGAAAAAACACATCCTGCCTTCTTCCCGTGCCCATGATAATAACTTGCGATTGATTTGCGTTGGTCGGCATGCCTTGCTTTATTGTGGTAATGGTAGGAACACACGGCCTTTAATATCAATTTGGAATTTCATTCCTTAGAACTTGAGGTATTTAATTGGAATATGTATTGCCGAGTTCTTATACGAACATCATTTAACAACATATTGCTTGCTTTTCTCAATATAAAACAAGAGAAAATCGGAGAAAAATTATGACCACGGTGTCTACCGCTAAGGTCGTGGTGGGGGAATCATTTATCGGCGCCCGACTTCTTGATTCCCCCGCCTAGTCCCTCAGTGTGATAGTCTGACCCTTCTCTTGCCAAAACTACCGGGCACTTTAATTTAAATATTACATATAATTTAAATGATAGGTTTACCTCTTGTGGAACTCAGTTTTCACTTGCTTGAGTTCTCCTACTAGTCCTCTTCTTGGTCCACTGTTCTCCGTGAACCTTCTCCATCTTCCGTCCATAGTGGACGCTCTCCGAAATTGCCAGACAAAGAGGTAAACGCGACCTTTTGTCACGATCCCCACAGACGGCGCCAGTGTTGGTTTTAGGTTTTCGGCCCAAGGAAGGTCCAACACAACCCTTTAGCCGGAGGATACCCTTTCAATAAAGCTTGCTAAAAATAATATGAGCTCGATGGATTTTGAGTGGAAACCGAAAGGAAAACCCGGGCCTTTTTGGCGGTGCCAAGCCTAACTCCACTATGCATTTTGTAGTGTCTTTTGTACATACTTAGGCTATTCTCTATACAAAGTGTTGTGCTCTCTAATCATACAAGAATAATAGAAAGAAGAAGATGAAGGTGTGGAAGAAGTCCTCCATGTGTCTAGATGAGTCATCCTTTCTCCTTGTAACCCCTCCCCCCCCCCCTCCTCTTTTTTAAATTAGCCTAGCACATACCAAAAGCGTCTGTTGGACCATTTAGTAGGGTAGTTAATAGCTATTAACTTGGTTACCCTTAGGTGGTAGTAATAATATGGGAAGAACTTAAATAGAGTAGCCTATTATGTTGAGAAAGGGTTATGAGATGAGGTAGAGAAATGGCTTTAATAAGATGATTTAATAGGATTTAATAGGACTACGGCTAGTTCTTAGGTGGGCCAATTTGGGGCTAGATGGTCCAATTGAACAAGATGGGCCAATCGGGAACTCCAGGCGGTCCACCCTGGGCCCAAAAAATTTTGGGGTATCCATCAATAATTTATCTACCTATCATAAATAAGAGGCCCAAGGAGAATTACGCGCCCATAATGGGTTAGGAAAAATGAGGGCAAGTTTTTTGAATCAAAGAATGGCCGATTGATTAGATTTAATTTTTTCTAAAAGATTTACTAATTGTAGCCTTAATGAATATGATTGTCCCGTGTAACTTTTCCAATTCAAATAGTATCTTTTCGTTAATTTCTGTTGTTCACTGTTAACATAATTTCATTAATTTCAATAATAAAGGTCCAAAGTTGAAGTTCGAAA
>VALG01000746.1:0-13292 GCA_009835305.1 Ipomoea purpurea
GTGAAACCATGTTCTCATTGGTTTTGCAACCAATACCGTTACATTTAAATGTCAATTGACAAAATTACTTAGTAGTTAACTTGGTGAATTTGTGTCTCTGTATCGAGCTACAGTCTAGGCATGAAAGATTCGTGGGGACCTTTGAAAGCTTTAGCAGTTGCCAGTGTTATTATGGTGTTGGAGAATAGTTCTGTGTAGATTTTTCAATTACGGAATTGCAGGAGCAGCATGGGCAACAATGGTGTCACAAGTACGATTGTACCTTATACTTAATATTTAATATTGTAATCTTTAATATTAGTGGGGTATGTCATCTCTCCTTACATGTTCTTTTTTCATTTAACAATTTTTAGGTGGTTGCTGCTTATATGATGATTGAAGCTCTGAACCAGAAAGGTATAATTGGTTTTGCAGTCTCCCTATCCTTCGTACGAGGAACTTTGCAGATATTCGTGCTTGCAGGCCCAGTGTTTGTAACAATGATGTCAAAGGTTTTAATGTTTTGCTACTCATTCTCGTGCCTTTCTCTAGCCTTGATGAACTCCGCTCTTACAAACACTGAACTTACAGGTCGCATTTTACTCTTTACTTGCTATTGCATTACATCGATGGGCACACACGTACTTGCTGGCCATCAGGTTTGTTCTATTGAACTAACTTTTCGTATTTACATTAATATTATGAATGTAAATGCTAATAACCTTCAGTTTGGTACAGGTTATGATACAATTATACTGCTTGTGTGCTGTATGGAGTGACCCTCTCTCTCCAGACGGCACAAACATTTATGCCTGAGCTGATATATGGAGTTAATCGAAACTTATCCAAGGTTATACTTGTTTCCAATGACTGTTTTTTTTTTTTTACCTGTTATAATTTAGATGTTTTCACCAAGTAAACCTCTAATGAACACAACATAGTATTTCTGTACTATGATTAGTGCATGCATGGATATACAGTTTCTAAGCATGAGTACTGAACATCTTACTTAGTTTTCAATCTTTTCCACCGACCATCGGGAGTAATGTTCTGATTTCTGAATGGTCAACTGTTCACGCAGGCTCAGATGTTTGTTGAAGTCACTGTTGATTATTGCTGCAATAAATGGGTTCTTGTTGGCATGTATTGGAACCTCAATTCCCTGGTTGTTCCCAAAATTTTCTCACCCGATCCTGCGTCATTCGAGAGGTTAGTTGTTTTTTCCATGTTAGATCATTATTTATTAGAGTTTGCTGCTGAGAAGCACACAGATGATTGATTTTTTCTTCGCTTGGACAGTAAAACGTCTTATACTCTCTAAAATTTATTAATGTTCTTCTACTGCTGCAGATGCAGAGTGTGTTGATACCCATACTTCCTTTGCACTTTGTGTGTCGCCCAGTGTCCACAGCCTTGAGGGAACATTATTGGTATATTATCCTCTGTGAATCCTTTCAATCTTTGATTATTTAATGTTTGGATTATCCCCCGTTCACCAACTTATTTGGACCATGAAGTTTGACTGGTAACGAGCATCTATTATCTTCATGTTTATCTATATGAAACCATTCTTCTTAATTGTGCAGGCTGGACGAGATTTGAAATTCATTAGTGCATCAATGTCTGACTCTTTGTTTTGTTTCTCTCTCGTCTTGGTAAGGCAATCGTGTGGTGCATATTTTCTCTTGTCGCCATTGTATTCATCCATTAATGACATTTTTTGTTGTTGCATTGCCAGCTATTGAGCAGTAAAGGGTTCGGTTTGGCAGGATGTTGGTTTGCACTTGTGCATTTCAATGGGTAAAAATCAATGATCACCTCTACACGCATTATGCACATTCATTCCTTCCAGATTTATCACAGTACTGACTTCTTTATTGTTCTATGCAGTCTCGATATGCTGTTGCTCTAAGACGCCCTAATCTCACCCTAATGGAATGCTTTTTCTGAATATTCAATTATAAATAAGGTGGATAAGTTGAAAGCGTATAGTAATATGGGCTCTTTTTACCGTCCGTTCCTAAACCGTGGCATAGGAAAATGTGATACATTATAGGTATGAAGTTGGATTAGAAAATACCATTTTGACCTTCTTTGATCACTATAGTTGTTTATTGGTTAAACAACTCAATATAAGTATCTGGTTAATCAACTTTTTTGTAACAATTTATTGTTCTAAAATGTTAAAATTCAAAAAATTGCTCAAAAACAATTTTTTCGATTAGTTTTTTGAGAAAAATCATTTTGAATATAATTCAGCCTATCATTTAATTTACCAAACATCTTTCTACAATTGTCAATACTATCAACCATCAAATCAAACACATAATCCAATCAGCTAACAACTATTTACCAAACATCCCCTTCATTTTCATGAACCAATTGATTTTCATGCAAAGCTATTATAGGCATGAAACAAAAAACATGTATGAGAAGAAACATGGAACATTTTCAGAGTTTCCCTCGCAGTTATCCGACAGTAAACAAGTACAATTATCATAAACCAAGGTCAAAATATTAAATTCTCCAAAGAATCCTGCTGCTTGTCGTTGGCAAATTTCTGGGAAACATATTAATCCATCTTTTTGCCAGATTAGTTTGAAGAAGTAACACACTAACACATGCTGCTCTAATGGCAATTCTCTTTTGGATGAAAGTTCAATGTGCTATTTGGGATTTGGGACCTCTGCAATCTCATATTAGATCTTGCAGCATTTCATTCAAGGCCACACCTTTGTTTATCACAGACATCTAACCATATGATGAACGATGAGGTATCAAAAGTTCAAAAATTCATTTTTGGGCTGAATCTAGAGAAAATCGGCTACCCCCTCTGCGACCACGGTTAGATGGTCTTGGAACTAGTCCCCTTACCCTGTCCCTTAACCTGCACATTACCAAGAAGACCACAAGAGCAATCCAGCAATCATCATCACACAATGAGAGTTTTAATCGCTCTTTCTACTATGTACTTTAGAGAGTAACAACAAGCTGTGGGGTAAAAATATAGGTAGAACAAGGTTAAAGAAAAAAGACCTGCACTGGTTTCTTGTCTTTATTCAGCATTTGTTTTTTCAAAATAGCTCTTTGAACAAGCTTCTTCTTCTCTTCAGCTTTCAATTTGGAAAGGCTTGGTCGATAAAGAATCACGGTTCTACCAATTTTGACCAACCACAACTGATCCCGTGGCTCGTTCCAATTGCCCCACCACTCCTCTAGCTCTCCCGGGCAGCTGCCATGTATTTTAAGCTGAAGAAATGCATAATAAATAACAACAATCACCTGATGTAGAGAGAACATCACATAGAGAAAGCCATCTAACAATTAAACTTCTCCTGCCAAATCCCTTGTGCTAAAGCATCAACACTCATATGCAATCCTGCCTCCATTCTCTCTATATGTGCACTTGAAGATATTTTGTAATTAGAAGTACAATGCCACTAATAAACACTAAAATCACACAAATTTGAATCAACTGATACTGAAAAATGATAATATCATGTCATCAGTAAAAAGAGATAAATTTGGTTCTAATCCTAAGAGTGCATGAATTAAAATGTCTCCAGCTAAACCCTAAAACCTGAAAAATCAATGCAAACTCCGATTTTCATACAAATTTCAGTTTAAATAAACAAATTTTTCCTAATTTTTAGTTACCTTCAAAAGCTCATTTTTTTCAAGGGTTTCACCCAGTGCGAGGGATGACAGTATCAGTGATTCCAGACTTTCCGACCTGGTTGGGACTTGAGCTTCTTCCCCAAACTGTGCGCATAAGAACCTAACTCTTTCTTCTCCTTCACTGTGATCTCTGGAGCTTCGAATGCAGCCTCTGAGCTTCGCAGACTCTGTGGTAACTGTAACCGCAACTGCTTCGGGTTCAAGTTCCTCAATTTCATCAACATCGTATCCTTCGTCAGTTCCTTCAACGACGTCGTCTTTGAAATTGTACAAGGGCTTTGAAGTGGGTGGTTTGAAGAGAGATGGTGAGTTTGATATAAGAAATGGGAGGCGGCAGGGGTGAAAAGCGGCGTCGTCGGGGGTAAAAATAGACGGGTGTTTTGGGCGGAGGAGAACGAGAGGAGAGGGTGGCGGACCGGAGGAGGCGGCGGAATATCATCAACGGAGCTGAAGAAAGGCGAAGCTGATAACGTTACGGTTCCCATTGTTGAGTTTTGCTACTCTATTCACATACACTCGATTTATCTATGGCAATTCTTCGCATGCCACAACTAAAACAAAGAAAATATCGCATGAAAAAAAATCTGGGTGTTTGGTCTAGTGGTATGATTCTCGCCTTCGGGGTGCGAGAGGTCGTGAGTTCGATTTCTCGCAAACCCCAGTCCTTTTTTTACTTTGGAAAAGCTTCATTTGGATTTCATGGCTGTGCGAGTGGCTGTAGAATTGCAAAAACACCATGCCTATACTCAAACAGCAACCAATTACCAAAACTTCAGTTTGTTCCTCCTGTATGTATGTGCATTACATCTTCTGCAGATTCAACCTTATCCTTCTGCTGTCTTCAAAAAAAAAAAAAACCTATCGCTGCCGCTACTAAAACCCAACCATAATGATAACACTGCTATCAACTAGCCAGCCTAGCTTTAGAGTCTTCACGTCCAATGGACAATAGTACAGCCGCAGCCCGCAGGGGTTAATTTGTGGTGATGTCGTTGGCGCAAATTAGACAGCAACTGATCGTGATCTCCATCAATGCATCTTGGTGTAGTTTTTGAGAAAAAAAACAAAGCTTATATGAAGAAGAGAGAAGTTTTTAGGTCTTTAAAAAAAAAGAGATTTTTGTACTGAACATGTGAGACTTGGGTGAAAAATGGTTCGTGCGTTCAGCGCACCTTGCAGGCCCATCTTCTCCTTTCCCTTTTTTTTTTTTGTTAGACTTGCTTCTTTTTTTTTTTTTTTTTTTTTTTTTTGTTCTTTTTGTTTTGTTTCTCATCCTCTCCCATCTCATCTTTTCTAATTATACGTGTGAAAACTCTTCAAAAATTATTGAGGATGCTCTTAAACTAGTAAATGATTTTGATGAAAGTATTTTACATGTTTAGTAGGAATAAAATTAGAATGATTATCAAATATTATTATTTATTAATATGATCATGTAATGAGAATAAATTAAAAAATTTTAAAAATACAAAAACAAAAAATCTAAATAATTTTTATTATAATATAAAGACATGTAAAGCACTAAATCAACCAGACCATTACTATCATTTCTTCTACTAAATCTTATTAGGGTGAATTTGCAAAAGAGAGTATCCTTAAAATGGAAATTAACTGGCGCCAGTGGTACCAATGTAAAGTACAAGTCCACTAATCAACATATCTTCTGCTGCTACTAAAACTTAACCATAATGATAACACTGCATCAACTAGCCAGCCTATATATTTTTATTTTTTGTGACGTCATTGCGGCAAATTAGACTAGTAACCCACAAATTTGATAGATATATATTTTTATTATTCTCATTTATCAACTGTTTCTGCACCTACTAGTTACTTTGTGATTAATAAAAATATAAATAATTTACAATAATAATTCTTTAAGTAGACTGTAGACATCTAACATGGTCATTTAATTCAAAAACACTTTGAAATAAATACATATTGAAAACCGAAAGTGTATATATATTACTTCATATATTACAATCAAAAGCAAATAGTAATTAATGCAACAAATATATACATGAAATAGTCATATTAAAAAAAAAAAAAAAAAAAAAAAAAAAACTATCAATTCCAAATAGTTGTCTAGTCACAGTAGTAAGTATGTTAAATTAATCAAATCTTTATAGTAAGCAACGAAATAAAGAAAACTTTTGAGAAATATATGATTTGATTTCCATAATTCACATACCTTTACAAGTGCGACAAACATTAGCGGATCGAGCATAAAAGGGTGGAACATCACCTAAACAAACCCTACAACCTAGATCATAATATCGCATGCAAATCTGGCCAAGGGTGCCAAGATCCACCCTTTCCCTTTACAACCCATGCCAGTACTTTCATTTCTTTCTGACTAAAATCTTTAGGTTGAATTTGCAAAAGAGAGTAGCCTTAAAATAGAAATTAACTGGCGCCCTACCAAAGTAAAGTACAAGTCACTAATCAACACTGCCTACTTGAAAACTGAAACTGACCAAATAGCCATAATTAGACGTACTTATATATAGGCAACTAGCTAGATTACGGCTAACCCGGCCCCAAACGTTCACTTTCCAAAAAGAAGATGGAACGATGGTTTTCCTCCCACATTTTCCAACCGTCATATGCTTCACACCACGTCCCGAACCGTCCCTGCCGGACTAAACCATACCGGAAGAAACGCCTCAGATTCGCAGTTGAAGATGGTCGACTCAAACCTCTTCACCTGGGCTTTCCTTGCCCTGCTTAATTAAATAATTATTTCCCATTTCAAATCAGAATTGCATATATATATAGTCATTCCTACCTGGAGCTTGGCAGCAACAACCATGACGCTTTTTGAGGATTCAAGGAACACACTGGTTTTGTTGTGAAATGCGTGGAAAAACCTCCATACAGCTCTATAGTTAGTGAAGTTCACGAATGCATATCCTTTGCTTTTCTTGTTCCTTAAAAATAATAATAATAATAATAAAAGAAGCATAAAATCATATGAGATAAAGATCAGAGATGATGAACATTATGATAATTAGCAGATACTCACTTGAAATCCATAGGCAAATACAAGAAATCATAAGCCGAAAAACGTTGTTGGCCTTCTTGTTCTCCACTGCGCAATGCTCATCCAAAAACTCCAACACCATTCTCGTCTGAAACGGAAAACTGCTTTCATGTAAGTAGGTGTACGTTGAAGAAAGCTTCCTCCCATCAAACACAAAATTAAACCAGAAGTGTGTGTGTGTGTCTATATAATATATAGTCAGTACGTACGTGTAGTTGTAGGGTATGTTCTTTATCATAACACTTGTCTTCTTTGGGAAGTATCCCAGATGTATAACTTTGTGTTCCCAAGTCTTTTCCGAAACATCTGGAACCCCGGGCGTGTAACAGGCTCAGAGTTTCTTCCATGATCAAAGCCAACGCTCGTCGTCCTTGGAGGAGGCCGCCGGAGGGTCGTCTGCATCGAAATGCTTGTGAGTTACAGAGCTAGAGGTGGCTGTTACCGGCGCCGGCGCTCTGCACGGTGGTGGACTGGCGGAAGGGGCGAGCAAGCAGCTGAAGCTGATGAGTGTAGTATATGGGGTTACCGGGAAGAAATTGGCAAAGGGTAGCCGGTTGTGATAGGTGGAAAGGGAAGATGTGGGATAATAACAATGGTGAATGGCATAGTTATGGAAGGTTGCATGGCAAAGGGGACTGTATACCGAGCTTCTGGATTTAGAGTAGCCATTAATTAGCAAGTAGAGATGATGAGTGCTATATATAGATAAAGAGAAATATGGAGATATTTATAAAGGAAAATAGAATAATCTGTTTTTTATTAATAAATCAAAACATTATATTAATGCATGTAGTATCTATTTATACGTACTTTTTTCAACCTAATGAAACACAAGAAGTCTTGTGACCTCCCATTTAAAATATATATACTATGTGTGTGTGTGTAAATTTACTCATATATAATTGTATGTGTACTCTCATTTATACTCTAAATTTTATTTTCACTACATATAAAATTTTGATGCAATATCCTTGTTTGAGACTCACAGACAAAATAACTTATCAGTACCCGCCACATCATAAAGTAAAATTTATAAATTAAGATTTGGAATTCCACTAAAACTCTCTATAATATATCCTCTAATTAACCATGGTGTTATTATTGGTGATTGCTCCGTAATGTAGATAATTTTTCAATAATGCTTATCTAATTTCACATAAAATATTAAATAATCCTTTTTTTAATAAGGAGCATTAAATGCAAAGATATGGTAGTCATTCGTATAATCGTATCTGATTACACTGGCAGAGTACAATGCAGACTTTTACTGTTGAACTCTGATCAATGTTGTAATTTTGTGGTCTTATGTTAAGAATTTTAGTACCTTAATTTTGTACTACAACAAATTAGTAATTGCGTCTTATGTAATGAATTTTTATATTTTGTATTGTGAAATTATGTGTTTATGAATACAAGTTATGTCCCTAAATCATATTTGAAAACAAGTAAATATATAACATGTGGGTGTGTCTCGTGCTATGATTTTTTTGTCTCCTATGTTATGATGTTATATATACCTTACGGGTATAAATTTTGTACCTCGTTTCAATTCATAATTCATAATACTATGTATCTTGTGTTGTAATTTTGTGTTTTTGTGTTTGAAATTATGTACCTTATACGTATAAATCTATACATCAGTCAATATTATAATTACATACTAATAAACTCTGGTCTTAAAACTGCCGACAGAGTTATGGGCAGTGGGTATTTAATGTTCGCCAATCGTTATGTTGTTGCAAGGTGTGCACCATCGTTGCAAAACGCGTCATTTCGTTTAATAATAATTAAAAAAAAAAAAAAAAAAATCTCGTTCGAATCGACGTTAACGGCGTTAGGTGGTTTCCTTTCGTATTCAAACAGTTTGATATATCCATAATTTCATAACTATATATCCACAATTTCATAATTATATATTCATATTTTAACAATAGTACATTTAAAATAATAATACATATTCATAATTTCATATCCATATATATTCATAATTTCACACTAGACATTCATAAATTACATAACTCCATATTCAAAATTCTTAAAATGCTTGTTCACGGAGAACCATATCCATAATTGCATAACTACACATCTATAATTTCAAAACTATATATCTATATAACTTCATAACTATATATCAATAACTTGCATAACTATATATTCATAATTACACGTCGATTGGAGCTTTTGTAAAATAAAAATTAAAATTAAAATTATTTGATTGGTGAGGTTAAGCGGTGCCACTAATGGCACCGTTCTTCATTATAGTAAACAGTGTCGTTTTACAACTATGTGCACCATACATGGTATATAGCATTACACAGCATAATTTGCGTGTTCGCTCTTGGTTTCTTTTCCAGTGCCTCAAGAATCCTTGGGCTTGAGCCTATTGTGGACTTGGGCCTTCATTGTGATTAAAGTCCATTGGGTCATCACGTACATACAGTACATTTGGGCCATAAACTCTTTCACCAAACCGTCATTGATTAAAAATAAAATATAAAAAATATAAAATTTGATCGATGCAAAGTATTGGTGCAAGTGGAAAAGGTTCATGTCGTGTGTGACCCACTTAGCATAGTCATAGTTACTAAATTCATAATATAGTTTGTGGTCAATCATATGATTCTGAGGACTTAGTGTGTATCCATACTACAGACTTGATCATTACACATGTGCTTTCAAAGTCTTCAAACAAGGATGTAAAGACAGGAACTCTATCATTCTATATAACAAATCTTGGCTTCTCACTCTTCACCTAAACTTTGGAGATTTTCTGCTGCGGGGGTGAAGATATTCAGGAAAGTTATTTTACTACCTCTTATCCACTATTGCACCACACTTTTTCCTTAACTAACAAGATGGAAGATATGAGTTGTCTCAAATTGACCCAATCAAGACTCGATTGAAATAGTCGCAACCAATTTGAT
This sequence comes from Ipomoea purpurea, assembly GCA_009835305.1. NCBI lineage: Eukaryota > Viridiplantae > Streptophyta > Magnoliopsida > Solanales > Convolvulaceae > Ipomoea > Ipomoea purpurea. Next base: position 9,625 of record VALG01000746.1, read on the forward strand.
ATAACACATATTAATGTGATATCAATCAACAATATATTAAACAAGACTATATGGTTTAATGGTACCCGGTTGAAACTTCTATTTGAGAGGTTATGAGTTTGAGCTTCAATGGAGATACTATAATGTAATAGGGCTAATAACATTAGAATAAGTAATTATGCTAACGTGGTATTTTAAATAAATTTTAAAAATTTTTTTAAAAAAAAGGTTAATATACATAAAAAAAACAACGGGGTGGCGGCGGCCCCTTTTTTTTGTTTTTTTTTTTTTTCAAATTTACAATTTATTATTAAAAATTATTAAAATAACTCGACTTAACCCAAATTATATTGTTCACACAAAGTTATTATTGAGCTTTACAGATTAAACAATAATAATAAGTTATCACATTGTGTATTAAGCGTTGTTAGTTAAACTTGTCAATTTACAAAACCTTATCAATCTCTATTGTATCAAATTTAGAGATACACGTTATAAACATTATCTGTGAACAGTGAATTAGAATGTAGTGATTACTTTTCTTCGATCTCCATATTTCCTTTCTAAATTGTCCTTTCTAGAAACGTGTGAAAAATGACATTTTTAGCTGTTTTTTAATAATTACTCTGTATTTTATCTACACATTTGAATTTGTCGTCTATTCTCATTGTTGTTTGGCCACATTGAACCAACAAGGCAATACATGTGGACAAAGGCCATGTGTTCGTTACTAGGAATCCTAAATTACTCGCTGAATCATATACGCCAAGGAATCCCAAGTTAAGGATAACAAGTAAAACTTTATCCACTAATTTTTTTACCAAATATTGACCTAAGATATATATATATATTTTTTCAAATATCAAAAATTCCCGCAATTACTATTTGAGAATTTACAGTACATTGGGTAAAATCTATTTATGAGGTAATATTATCAATGACTCAATTAAAAATATATTAACAATAATTAAACCCGTAATTTTCAAGTATAAAAATCATATTATATTCACTCAAACATTCTTTTCATGATAATATATTGATATATTATTATTAGTTGATACAATATGAACTTCTCTTGAATTAATGACTAATAATAACATGTCATATTCCTATTTAATTATGCAAAATTCAATTAATTATATATTTTTTGAAAGGATAATTAATTAATATTTGTCTCTTGTTACTTTTATTTTTAACTTTTATGGTATCCCAATATCAGCAACATACATGCATTTTATTTTGAAAATAGGCCATCGAATGATAATGCAATTATGCTACTAAATCTATAAGAAAAAAATAATAATTGAGGTCCTAAACTAACCAATTTCATTCAATTAGTCCAATTTACAGATTTTTCATGTTACTAACAGGTCACCCAAAATTTAAAATATTTTTTTAAAAAATAATTATAAAAAAAAAAACGTCTCCGACCATAGAGACAAATAAACATTCTTCGTCTCTGGCCGGAGATGAACGTGCGGAGGGCCTTTTTCTTTTGTAATAATAATTTTTTTAATAGGGTGACATGTTAGTTAACCTAAAAAACATGTAAATTGGACTAATTGTATGAAATTGGTTAGTTTAAGGACTCAATATATATATATAATATATCAATATATATATATAATATATATTATATATATACAAATATATATATATATATAAATGATTAATGTGACCTAATTGCATTATTGTGTGCAGTTTGATAGACTATTTGACCTTTATCATTATTTATTTATATTTAATGAAAATACTAGTCTATACATTTATATATTAAACTAATAAAATGACATAAGGTGTAATTTCATTAAGCACATGATAATAAGGTTATGAACTTATTATGACACTATAAAAATTCCATATAAAAAATTAAACATAAAGTGACTTTTTACTTTTTCATCTTTAGAAAATTATCAATACACTGTTTGAATCCCATGTCGTATAAAAAAATTAATTTGACCAGCACTTACTTCTTAATCAAGACAGTTCGGCGTGAATAATGAATTAGTTATGAATATTGTAACGAAACTTAAAGGTTTCTCTTACAGTTAGAATCTACTTAGGACAATTCGTGGTCTGACAACAAAATTATCAGCTACACTCTAACATAATTAACAGCATATAAATAAATTGCGACAAAATTTAATTTTCTTTCTTCTCAACGTATAGTTTGACTATATATTTGGCTTGGGGGCCCGGAAATACGCAATTTATTTTTAATTTAAAGCACAACATTTTCAAACAAACATAAATTGTTTGTTCCCTTGTCTCTTTGTGCCCGCCTTACCAGACGCCATACAAGCACAACATATGTCCGTTTAGAGATTAACGGGTGAATGAATGGTGGAAATTGACTGTGGAATTACAATGATAGATAACTGCATAATTCTCATAATTGAAGATTATAAATTTGATCATTGCATAATATCGTTTTAGTACAATTTATTTTATTATGTATAAATTACAGAGTGCAAGTTATTAAATATTAATAGCGGAAAAATACTTAATTTAGGTTTTTAGTTAATATGAAATACATCATTCTATTAGTCAAGTCAAATTTGACACAAGATAAATTATACAAGTATTATATATATATATATATAATTATTAGTATTTTTTCTCACTAATAACAACATTAGATTTCACATATAAGTTTAATAAAAACTATTTACGGCACGTTGTTTGGGTAAGAATACGCTCCTCGCCTATTAAGTCATTTTTTAACATTATTTGACTACTATTAAGGTTGTTTGAACTTGGTTAAATAAACCATCAATATGAATATCTTATTAATTAGTTTTTTGTAACAATTATTGCGCACAAAATGGCTAAGAATTTAAAAAGCTGTTCCAAGTAAGTTTTTTCAATTAATTGAGAAGTATAATTAGCCTAACCATATAATTCTAAAACCAATAATTTTTCTACCATCAACTATATACCACTCAAACTTACTAACAACTATTTACCAAACTCCATCTTATGATTCCACTCTTTAAAATCTTTCCTATAGTAAAACATCATTCACATTTGATTGTTAGAATTTAACATTAAACATGTGTTAAACTCTAATAATTCAATTCTAATAGAATCTTCTTGTCAATCCAATAGCTCTCACAAATAATATCATTAACACAATCACAACACAACCAATGCCGTGTACCTAAATGCATCCACTTTCATGCGGTGAGTGTATTAATTCCAACACATTATACAATTATAGACCCCGGGAATTGACAACACTAATAAAATTGACCTATTCATCGGTCACACTCCTTCCCACACATTTATTTAAACATACCCAACCTAACATAAAAATTTACTTTAGATAGAGTCTCAATTTTACAAATGATTCAAGTTTCAAAGTTTAACTAGAATCGACTATTCTTTAATCAATGCTGCTTTTAATTGGATGTTCCAATCACACCTGGATTCCTAACATATTGGACATTTGAGTTAATTAACCACTCAAACTAATGGGTCGCAGCTCATTCTCATCCTGTTAGTATTCTAATATCATGAAATGACAAGGAGGTGTTGTTGGTAAATAAATTTTTAAACTGATTGCGATTGGTGAGGCCGTTTGAGCTAGTTAAATATCGAGCATTACCCTGAATTTGTAAGACTAACATATGTTGTCGATAAGTTTTAAGCCTTTTAGGGTCCCGTTTGGAAACAGCCGAAATGACTGG
>VALG01000759.1:0-11272 GCA_009835305.1 Ipomoea purpurea
ATTCGCCTTCTAATTGCAAAGATTCAGTAAGTAATTATTACACATAAGCATCAAGGAACATCCCACAATTAAATCAAGAACAAACACATAATCATTCAAGAATCATATAATTCAAGACACCCATAATTATCAAGAACTCCCAATAATCAATGGTCACAAGATCCCTCATTCGGGACTCATCACGATCAAACATTCAAGTAATAATCATCATAACTCGCCAAACACAATAATATGGGAAACCCAAGAAGAGGAAATCATAAGCTATGAAAAATAGGTTTTTGTTGAGACATGGTTACCTTTAGCCTTAATTAATTCCTTGGCTATGAAAGATTCTTTCTTTAATGCTTTCTTGCCCTTTCTTGATTTTCTCCTAGGGGCATTTTTGGAACTTTTTGGATGTGGAGAGCTTATTAGTGGTCAGGAATTTAGGTGCCTCCTACAAGTTCCTATTTAATAAGTATTACCAGACCTCCTAATTAGGGCTGAAGGGGTATGAGTTTACTAATTTCGTAATTCTTATAGGAGCTAGGAGCTTGTTTTAGGGATAGCAGGGTCCATGGTCCATTGTACCATAATTAATTAAAGCGGATCCTAATGCATCATCCTGAATAGTAAAGGCCGCTACTTCATTTATTCTAATAGCATAAAACTTAAGGTCCTAAGGATTCCTAATTAGATCCCTGAATAGTAAAAGGTTTAGCTTTCTATAATTCCTAATAGGACTTAAGCTCCTAATTTTAGCTGCATAGAGTTCCACCGGTTCATGTCGAACCCTGATTAAAATTAACATTAAAGGGAAACCTAGCATAGGATTTAAATCATAATTTAGATTAGTTATTCAGCTGGAATTAATTAAAAGATAATTCAAAAGTCCAGGTTGAAGGCGTGACACGGGGTGTTACACTGCTCGCCCCCCTTACGAAAGCGTTCGTCCCGAAGCTTAGAACATCTTTGTAGGAGCTTAACAGAGTCAAGAGTGAACGGTGTCCTATATGAGAAGGTATTCTACAGGCGAAACTGATATAATTGTATTCTATTGTGTGGTTTTTGGGAACGATTAAGGTTTACAAGACTAGAGGGAGTGGGTTATCAACTTGAGGACAAATTGAATTCATAATTAGGATCAAGGTTTTCACAGGTCGCAACTTAGGTTTGTGAGGTTGTCGGCTTGTGCGGAAAGTCGTTTAAAACCATGGAATCGAGAATGTGGTTTGAAGGGGTAGAAAGGCTTTTTGAATAAGGAGGGGGCCGATTTTCCGAGGAAGGAAAGGAATTCCGGCTAGGATGGTTAAGGGTTCTTGATCTCCAAGTGAATAATCTGGTTTGATGCTTTGAATCATTGATGCCGCCGACGAGACCGCTTGATCCTCCTTCATCTGCGTGTATGGCGCCTTGCTTGACTTTAAGAATCCTTGTTAGACCTTGCTTTCCAGGCTAAGGTTTCATCCTTCTCCGTTCATAATCTTGGAGGGAGTTTCCCGTGGTGATTAAACACTTACCTCTTTAATGCGTCCAAGGTCTTGGAGCCAAGTTGGGTCGACAAGCCCAATCTTTTAGGGCGCGCCACTGATACACAATCATTCTTGCCCAAAACGTGGGTCTCTGGGAAAGTTGATGAGATTTTGGGGTTGAAGATTCGTCCTGCGCCTTATTGAATTTCATCCTCATCGTCTAAGTGGCGATGAATCTTAGTAAAGACTTCATGGTTTTCCCCGAGGTTTCGGCTATGTGGTGCCCTTTTTGTGTAACTTTTAATGAATGAAGTGTCCTTGCATGCTCTTTGTCTTCTCTGAGGAGCGCGAGTTGAATACCTACATCTCGTTGATGGGAGACTCGGTGATCTTACGAGTCATTCAATTTCCTTGTGGGTCCTTAATGACCCTTGAGGTCTTGGCACAAATGCGGCTCTTTTACCTTTTTGCTTTTAGCACCATGGACTCGTAGTTTCTTGGTTCCTAATACAACTTGTAAGGACGATTTCCTATTTGCTTGAACGATTATCTCATGGTTTGGAGGACTCCCCAGTCATTCTTACCATTTTGACTTTCTTAAGGTCTTTGTGGGTTCCTTGGCCCGAGTTCCCCAATCGCGCTCCTTTGGGTTTGCGCAACCTTTACACCAAAAACATCCCTCAGTCCGGCTTGTATACTAGAATCCAACTCTCATTACTCGTGCAATGCAATTGATTGGGAATTTTCGAGTGGTGGCCCCTCGGTGTAGGGACCACTATTTTTGGGTGGCCCATGGTGTGCTTACCAAGACTCATGTTTCATCAATCGAGGGCACACGATAAGAGGAGTAAAAGTTTGGAACAGAGTAGGGAGTGGAAGTCAGTGCGGCTCTCTCTTGTCGACATATAGGATCGATACCCCTGTTCGCGGTCTGGAGGGTCACGTATAGAGACGACAACATACATCCTAATGTTGGCAACGAATCAACCGGAATAGGGGCCGATCTGCACAAGAAGTAGTGGCGCTCAACGAACACACTGGAATGTACTCATACACTAGAACACTGCAAATAAGCGATCCTCTACTGGAACAAAGGACACTTGGATAGTTCTTATCTGTGGCTTGTGAGAAGTACTTATCATGTATATTCGTCACCATACACCCAATACGATAGTCAAGCGGCACGTCAAACCATATGGGCAAATCCCAACGAATGAAATTACAATCAACAATGTGTATTATTCTGAAAAGAGCAACTTCGGGTATACACAGCAATAAAATTTTATCAGTAGTTGTAAACATAAGATGCACAAGGTTTTGCACAATACAAAAGATTGAACATAGAGCTGGGCGAACACAGCCAACCGCGTCTCAAGACGCTAGCGAACAAGAGGCGCATATATATAGTTCCAAGAGACAAGGAATATAGACGAAATTTTGGTTTATATACCAAACCTACCTAAAACGGTGAAGATTGAACGAGGTTGCTGATTGGAAACCGGACCTTCCATATTGCCTAACAGGCTGGAATGTCAACTATACAAATGTAGTCTTGATCGTCATCATAGAACATCGTGCTTAAAGGATCATACAAACGTTTGTATGGAGTTACCGCAAATGGCCTATACCTTAAATGTATTGTCAAGCCCTATTCGTAGTGCACAACGGGCATGAGAGCTTATCAACGACATGTATCGGTGCCTTTTTGGTCGTTTCCCGGAGGGAACCTCTGACTCTTCCTAGTCATTTTTCCCGCGGTCCCAACGGTGTCGTTTCCGGACCTCTGACTCGTTTTTGGAGAATGAAGTTGCAGGTGTCCTTAGCAAGCGTGGAGCCTTGGCAGGCGGACGACCGCCCACGTCATCATACCGCGCACTAGTACAATGTGTCTAGATATTCTACCTCATTTTATTGATTTTTTGCCGCGCACTTAGCTGCCTCGAGTTGGAAGAATCGTAGGTCATCGGATAATGGAAACCACCATAGGATCACCCCACCACAAAGATAGTTCCTCCCGATAAGCGACCTTGACGGCATTGGAGGTACCCATCGGGTGAAATATACCGCAATTACTTGTGGCACAGAGTTAATATTCCATAAGTTGGACCTATGATACAACAGACTAGGGATGTTTGCATAAAGATTCGCAAACTCCAAGGCAGCGCGAAATTACGTGAACTCGTTGCATATCGAAGAACCTCAAGAAGCATTCGGAGAGTTGCGTCAAAATGCTTAAAAACCAACAGGTGGGACTCGCCTCCAACCATCAGGACGTCGTTCCACCGAAATCAGGGACTCCTTAACAAGTGCTGTATCGGGAATCAAAGAACTACGTAGTCCATGGCAATACCAAGCAAAAAAGGGGGAAAGAGCACATTCGCCTGTGTTTCTCCTGTGGTCCGCTCATACGGAATACCTTCAAGGTGCATTAAGCACCTCACAAAGGGATGAAGTGAGTATGACCTTCGGTAAGGTCTACTGGTACGGAGTTATCCCATGATACGATGGATTTTGGCTAAAAACACCGATTTTGCGTTTCTTTAAACAAAGAATATAGGAAACGCGGGCCACGCACAGGACGACCTTCCAATCATTAACTTAAGAATTTGCCACCAAAGGAAAAGTAAGGCACAAACATAGTCCGCACCCGGTGCAGTAGGCGGACATAAGTTCTGTAGTCAAAGATTTCAATCCACTAAAGAGCGGGAGATGAAATTCCAAATAAGAAATTCAACTCCATAAAGACTCATCGAAAATACACAATAGAGTACTTTGGGGGAAGTTCAACTATGTGGGAAGGAGGTGGCGCCCTACAGATAATTCTTGGTTCTGACACATACTTTTGTCAACTCGGACCGTGCTGGCCAAGAGGTGTAGGGCGCATTTAAATGAAGTACGATTGTTGTCTCTCAGATCACCACTGGGGCACAAGGCCTTCCCTCAAGATAGTAGCAGAATGAGACACTTTTAGCCTGGGAAAGCCAGTGTCGTTATACAAGGATTCCTTATACCCGCTTCAAGGGTCATAGCGCCCAACTACTCTAAGGAAGAAGGATGGTAGTTCTAACGGCGTTCGATCGACGGCCATTCACGTATTGGTCATAAAGCATTCAATACCGAGATTCTCAATTCTCATCACTTGAGATCATGAACCCTTACATCGCTATTATTGAAGCCGAATTCCTTTCCCTTCATGTCTCCGGAACATCGGCCCCCTCCTTATTTCAAAACCTTTCTACCCCTTCATCCACCCCAATATCTCTGTGAATTCCCAATGTTTTAACGACTCCTTGCAACATATAGGCGATCAACCTTTGTCACAACCTAAAGTGCGAGCCGTTGCGAAATACTCTTTGATTCCTAATTAACTTGAAATTCATATTTTGTCCTCGAAAGTCTGAAACCTCAGCACTTCTCTTATTCGCTGTGTAAACCATAAAATGCGTTTCCGAATAGAATCCAACAGAACAATTAGACTTATAACATATTTTATACAGGTTTCACCCCCGATAAGAATCTCTTAAGACTTCTCTTATAGGAACCCCCTGTTCTAAAGAGCATACTTGACGAGTCGTTTATCCCTACAATTGATTTTGGTTCTGAAGCTTCAAACTCGGCCGGACGACGCCGGCTCTCGATAAGTGAGGGGGGAGGGTATGATTTGTACACACCACCGTGTTATCTGGCTATTCAGACATCTCTGGATTTACATATAGTTAATGTATCTTATATTCCCCGCCTAAATAATAATATCATGATATATTATTGATTTTAATTTTTACCTGATCTAGTTCCTTGTCCCTTTTATAAATTATTTAATATAGATGTGCGCGACCAGTGGAACCATGGAATACTGTGCTCAAATTTAGAGGCTTAAGCCTAATTAGTGGAAATGAAATTGCAATAGACGTACTTCTTCTTACTACTTCAGATCCTCAATTAGGATATTCTCTCAGATCCGCCATTTAGATATATCTTCATTAGTTGAATTCCAAGAAGGAGGTTGGTCTCTTGCTGAATTACTACTCTTTAGTATTATATTGCATTAGGTGGTTTGACCGCTTTATATAAATATAGTGTGCGCAATGTGATCCATTCATGCAGTGATACCCTTTATCCTAAATGCAAGTCCCTAAGTACACTATAGCGAACTGCCTGAGTTAATTACGTAATGGCAGACCCCATACCCTACTATAGCCAGTCATGCGCCTATTATGTTTACGAAGATACTTAACATATTACATTATGTAACAGTTGTGGCGAACGAATCTGAGGAGAGCACCAATAGTAAGATTACGCGCACTCTCAGCATCAATTTAAAATCTTCTCACCAACCATTATAGAGTTCCTATAGGAATTTTCCCCCATAGGAGAAACATCAGAAAGCAAGAAAGCTCTAACAAAGATCCTTCAGTCAGCCCAAGGAATTAATTAAGGCTAAGAGGTAACCATGTCTCAACAAAACCTATTTTCATAGTTATGTTCCTTAGGGTTTCCCCCATATTATTGTGTGAATGGCGATATATTGATTATTATTGATGTTGATATAAATGGGGAATCTTGATAATCTTGATATTGGGATATTCTTGATAACTGGGTGATTCTTGATGATTATGTGGATTCTTGATGATTATATGTGTTCTTGATAATTGTATGGTGTTCTTGATGCTTATGTGTTATTTTACCGAATCTTGCAATTAGAAGCGAATCGTATTCTTGTTGGTATAAAAGTGGATTAGAACCTAGGTTGTATCTTATGATATTATTATGTTTATCGGGTGGGAAATCGCATGTTGGGAGTTGTTTATGGTTAGAAAAGCATGATAGGTTATGTGTCGTTCGTTTCTCGTATTTGATCCTTTAATTGTCTACGTGTTGCCGTTAATTGCGTTGTAAAGTGTCTAAAGCATGGTTTCGGGTTCCACAACGGTTCCCGGGGCGTTTTGATGTAAAGAGTCAGTGGGGGGTAGGTGGGGGGCTAGGGGACCCGCCACCTACCCGCGGCCAATTGTGATGTCGCCGGCAGTGGGCAGCCGGCGGGGCAGGCGACTGCCCGCCGGGCACCCGTTGCCCGGAATCACGATGCCGGCGGGTAACCCGCACCCACCGGCAACCCGCTGGATTTTACCCACCATGGGATTTGGCTTACCCGTTTGGTGTTCCCCCGATCCCCGTGGCGTCCCAACGGACTCAATCTATCGTGCCTGTGTCTAGTTTGATGTTCGGGTACCGTTCGTAGGTTTATAAGTCTTATATATTGCATGCTAGTTGAATTGTTATCCCGTTGACCTAGGTGGAAGAAGTATGAACCCTTAGGATTATTCTTAGTATGTGAAGGATCACGCTTAGGTTTATACGTTTTCTCCCCCTTCCCAATGTGTAATGTGGTTGCATGTGCTTGCTATGTGTTATGTGTGTGTACCCCAATTCGGTTGCGATCGGATTGGTTATTCCTGAGCTGCGGTTCAGAAGCTGGCTGCGGTCAGATTTACACTCTTGGGCTGCGGTCCACCGTTTGGTTGCGATCAAACGTTTCTATATGAGCTGCGGTTCATATTTCCTGGCTGCGGTCAGATGACATTCTCTTGGGCTGCGGTCCACTGTTTGGTTTGCGATCAAACACTATGATGAGCTGCGGTTCATCGGTCGGTTGCGATCGACCCTCCCGTGTTGCGATACGGGGCAGGGTGCTGCGGGGCCGTGTCAGAGCTATATGCGCTGACCCTCATGTATGGCATGCGATTGGTCCTGTGGCGCCAACAAAGTGTGCTTGTTGTGGGATATGGTGGGAGTTGTGTATATGAGTGTCTTGGGGATGTGACTATGGGATTATGTTGTATGTTTGGGGTTATGAATTATTGCTGTGACGCTATCTATCTTGCCTGTTTCTGTTGTGAACTGATATGCTTGTTATAACTGTTGCTTGTGCTGGCTCTATCTGTCGAGTCATCCCGGTTTTAAAGCTAGAGTTCTTAGGATATATCTTCATGCTCAAAATGGTTTTCGTATATCTATATATATGTCTATATGTATTGTATTTCAACGCGTTGGAGTGGTTACCAGCATCTCTCGCTGAACAGATATATTTGGCTTTCAGGCACAGACGAGTAAGACACCAGAGCGCGCTAGAGTTTGGGGCGTAGATTAGATAGTTTTCCCTTCCGGCCTGCGTGCCGTGATTTTGTATTGATACTGATTGAGGTTTTTGGAAATTAAGCGCTGTGCACCTGAGTTCTCGTAGCTCGGGTGTGGCATAACAACCCGTATTCCTTATAAACTTTTTGGGATTTATGATCATCTGACCTTTGTTAATTAGTCCTTTAGAAGTTTTAAAAATTTCGGGGTGGTTACACTTTTCCTCCAAGCTAAGTTGAGACTTGCCAAATTCAACCTTTCACCTATTTGGGCATCTAGGGAGGGTAAGATCTAAGTCCATCTTGTGTTTTGGTTCCATCTTAGATGTCTTTTTCTTATAAAGGTAGGATCATTTATGATATTTTTGGGTTGATCTTGAATGGGTTTGGGAAAATAAGCCTTGTGGGGAGCTTGTTGAGGTGTAATAGTGAATCTGTTTAGTCTACAAGATGTAACCCATGCTCTACTAAAGACCTATTTTGCTTACCTATATTGATTCTTGGATTCTACTTTGCTTTGCTATGAATGTGAGTGGTCTGATGCATTTGTTTGTGAAAATGCATATCGTAGAGCGTGTTTAGGGTTCTTTTGTGCCATTCTTGGCATTTTCCATGATTCAAAGTCAAATTTGTTGTTTGGGTGAGATTTGGCATGTCTTGGACTTGAATTTTGAGTTTTGGATATGAAAATCCGCCGAAGTGTTGTTTTGATGGTACAGGGAGTACCCACGGGCGGAACGGCGGTAAGCGTCCAACCCGCCGCCCACCCGCGGGTTCATTGGCGGGGAACCTGTACCCGCGGGCGGAACCGCGGGTAGAAGGCCTTCCTGGCCTAACCGCGGTACGTAATGTGGCATTGTGGGGATTTTGTTCCCGTAATTCTTTTGCTTCGGTATTTGGTCTCGTTGACTTCCAATTCCTTTTGTGGAACATTTGAGTGTCTTCTTGAATTTTCGTATGTCTAGAACTATGTGGTAAGGTATCATGTAGGACTTTGGTGTCTTGTTATCGTGCTAAGTGTTAACAGTTGGTTCGTTGAACCTTGAGGAGTCTTGTGTGTTCCTCCGGAACTACCTTTGGTTTGTCGTTTGAATAAGCATGCTAGTTTGGTATGCTAAAATCCAGAGTGTGAGTTGTTTGTACCTTTTCCGATTGGTTGATGATAACTGTGTTATTCATGTTTGTTTTGTTGGCTGTGACCCATGTTTCCTTGATTGAGTATGTTTCATACCTTTGTTGTGATCCCGTTGATTGAATTCTTGTCGAGGTGGTGATGCGTGTTGGTGATTTACCTTGGATTGCACGATTAGTGGTATGGGACACCCTAGTCACCAAGGTATTGCAACGGTCCTTCGTGTGCCCGGACGTGATTATTGGAGTGTGGCCTTTGTGGTAAGGTTCACGTGATTTTACTTGGGATAAAATGTGTTATCCAGGGAATGTGTTTGCCATGTGTGTGTACGGTACCTGGTGTACTATTAAATCGGTGGCTTTGTTGGAGGACTGTTGGAGGGGACGAACGGTTTCCCAAGGGGGAATAAGGTTGCTTGGAGTATAGGGGTCCCCTGGAAGGTAAAGTTAAAACTAGATAATAAGGTTGGGGGTAGCCATAAGGTTGAATAGGCATAAGGAAAGGCCATATCAACTCGTGAGTGTGATGTCACGAGGCTTGTGTAGCCGTGGTTGCTTGTTCTCTCTTGTGACGTGGTAGTCACAAAGGTATGTGTTTCCTAGGCATGTTTTGCCTTTTTTTCGTGTCTTTATTCTTGAAGTTTTTGTTATCCTTTGTGGTCTTGGGATGGTTCCCCGTGTATCTTTGATGAGTGATAGTTTTGAGTGACGTTTATCTCGGTTTTACACCATATATATAATGTATTCCTCGTTTCGAATGATTTTGTATATATACCCGATCCTATGTATGATACTTAAGGTATTGGTGTTTACCAGCATTATCGCGTAACCGGGCATCGTCCCATGTTTATCTTTGTGTTCTTTCAGGTGATGTCTAGACGAGCCGATGTCATATGTGGCCGGTTAGTTTAGTACCTTTATCCTTGGCTTTGTGCCTGTGTGCCGATGTGGGGGTTTAATAGACTGTTGACTTTGGATAGATAAGTGTACACATTGCGAGTTTTGACCGCCGTATCGTTTACCATTACTGGTAAACGTGGCATAAAACCCCGTTTTTGGGATTTGTTTTATCCAAGTTAACCTTTTATCTCCGTTGTGCTAGTGTATTTGTGTGTTATCTGCATGTGTTAAGGCGTTTAAATATATGGCATTGTTTGGGGGGTGTTTACACGCAAACAAAAAAAAAAAAAAAACATCAACGACGCACATTCATACAATCTTAAGCAGTATTTTAGAGGTAATGAAAAAGTTGATGGACACAATCACACCAAAAGAAAGATAACAATGTGCACACCCCAAAACAAAAGTCACATCAACAGCAATTAAATTTCAATAACACAAGAAACTTTTACACGAAATAATAAATCCAATTAAAAATGCAGAAACACACTACTGTACACACTGAAAGCACTATATAAAAAAAATTAGAAAATTCAACAAATAAACGATTATCCATCAAACACCATCCAATTAGCATTATCATACAGAAATCAAAAAATCCATCAAATATACTATCCCAAATTAGAAAAATACAGAAATAGCAATGTAGAAACCAAAAAGTTAAACAATACCTAAAACATCCACACTGACAAAAAAAAAACAATTCATAAACACAAAAAGAAAAAACACACCGTCGTTCACGAGCCGACCATACGCCACTAAGCAAACTCCATAATACCATCGGAGCAGCCCCCAAAACACAAACACACCCAACAACAACAACAACTATAAAAGAAAAAAAAAAAACAAAAAAGCCCACCTCCCACATCCCACCACCATGCACACCGATGCCCAAAACAACCACACTGAAAAAAAGAAAGTCAGCCCTATTGACTAGAACATCCAACCCCAAACCCCCCGCCCCCCACTCAAAAAAAAAAACTCATAGCCCTGGACCAAACCACCGTCGTGCCCACCCGAAAACAACCCACAAACACACATCCCAAAAAAACACCAAAAAAAAATCCTAGCTACCTAATCCCCGGCCAAAAAACCGCAATACCACCGCCGACCCAGTCCACAAGATAAACAAGCCCACCAAACAACAAAACCCACCACACAAAAACGGAAGAAAACACATTGTAATAAATAACAAAAGGGAAACCAACAAACCCTTCGGCGACAACCGGAGTGAAAACCTTGCTCTTATGTGCCCAACAACACAAACAAAAAAACCCCGAGAAACCATGGCTATGGAATTGATTAACACATACACAAGCTCGTGAAGAAGCGCAGTGTGGCGGAGCACCTCAACCCCCTACGCACGAATCAGAAGAAGAAGAACATGCATAAAATAAGATAAATCTAATCTGACTAAACAAGCAAAAAATAACAAAGTAAATACACTAAATTAAACCACTAACCTAGCGAAGACCACCATCCAAAAGCAAATTGAATGGCCAAGGATTAGTCAAAATGTTGTACTTTAAGATATGTTTTCCAATTAAAAAAAACACAAAACAAAATAAGCAACAACGCACGCGCAACAAAACACGCACACAACACACGCACGCACCGCACGCACGCACGCAAGCAGCAACCACGCACGCGCACACA
>VALG01000760.1:0-11706 GCA_009835305.1 Ipomoea purpurea
ATTGGTTATTCAGGCTCTGTTGGATGTTTAGTTCAATGTACAAAATTCGAGGTATCAAAGTTTGATGGTATAGGGAATTTTTGGGTTATGGCAATCTAGGTAAATGATTTGTTGGCGCAACAGGGTCTTCTGAAAATCTTGAAGGCGGAAAAGCTAACTAATCTGGAAAAGACTGATTGGGAAGAGTTGAAGGAGCAGGAGTCTACGGACGTAGTACATGCTGATGACTCTTATTATAGTGAAGTGATGTTCTAGCAGTTACAAAGAACAAGTTCAAATTGTTTGGATTTGTTGGGTGTTTCTAGATGCTAGATGAAAAGGTGGTGAGGGGCGCTGTAGTGCGTGGCGCGGGCAGCGCGTATACCAGGAGGGGTCGCGGACCTGTATCGATAAGGGCTAGGTGTCATGAGTCACGGCTGGTACGGGTGGTCTTGTCATGAGACATTGGACGTAGTCTGCGCGCTCGCGCGCTGCATGAGTCGTTTAGGTCTAGGTATTGGGTTTGCTCAAACCTGTCATGGACATTGGACCTTGGTATGGCGAGCATGTGGCATTGAGTCTACGTTGGTACGGGCGTGACGCTTTTGGATGAAGCGGTTCGTAACTGCACTGGAAACTCTTGTTTGATGCGCGTTGTTGGGCGTGTTGGTGTTGCGGCCAGTGGTTATGCTGGTTAGTGGAGCATTTGAGCAAAACACGGGGTTTTAGTGTTGACTTTGCAGGGGGCGCTGTTGTGTTATGGTCAGTGTTGTATACCATGATTGGGACATGGATCGTGGTATGAGCCAGATGCAGGAGGTCATGCGAACGAGACAGTTGCATGATGTGCTGGGTTATAAACAGGTTGACGGTCGTGGTTAGGGGCGAATGACTTGAACATAAGCAATTCGTGTACATGCAGCTGGTGAGTACGTTTTGACGCTGCATATGCGTTTGTGGACTGGTTTAGTGGGACTGAGCATGGTTTGTTCCCTATCGTGTGTAATGTGAGATAAATATTTGTTTTTAAAGGGGCATCATTTGCGAAGGGTGGAGGTATGTTAGATGAAGTCTTTTCTCAGATAGAGATATTTGCTCCAAGGTGGAATTTGTTGAAGTAGTCTTTTTTTCTTATTTGGCATTTTGTGAAGGTGGAGATAGTCTTGTCTCCTAAAGGGCGATCATGTGTTTGTGTGTTGTGTGTGAGATTGTTTAGTTAAGAGCATATTCTTAGTGGGGGTTTTTGTTGAGTGTATCTTTTTCTTCCTACATGGAGCATATTCGCAAGGTGGGAGGTTTTTGATGTTTTGTCGTCATATTGGATGTAGGAATATGAGTTTGTCTCTGATACTAGGAGGGGTAGGAGTGAAACGGGTAGTTTTTGGTCTAGGGATTAGATTGGCCTGATAAATATATTGGTTGTATCCCTAAAGGTTGTGTCACCACTATCACCATCACTATGAATAAGAGTATAGTTTCCTCCCGTGGATGTAGGCACTTTGCCGAACCACGTAAATCTTGTCTTCTTTACTTTGAGCTATTTTATTTTTCTTGTTCTTATTAATCTCAAACACAAATAAATCATAATCAAGTACAGTTGATGAAAGTTATGTATATATTTAAAGCCGCATTAAATGCTGCTACAAGCTATTATGATCCATTCTTCCAAAAGGTTGAACCCCAACCTAGGGCCCCCTCACACCCCGACCCGACAACAACTATTATATCCATTGATTCAAGGGGTACACCAAGCAGGAAGAGGCAACTTACAGTTAAACCATGGTGGACACATTAACTTCATTAGAATCTTCTTCTTCTATAGCATGGTCCTCGTCTAGTATTTAATCATAAAAATCAATTGTCGATCGTAAGATAGAACATGTACTAATTGAAATTTTAATTAATATAGAAAAAAAATTAGTTGAGAGACAAACTGGTCGAGTATTTAGAGTCAATTACATCTAACTTATCATTTTCGTAGTTGTCAAGTTGCTCTTCTTTAATCTCTGAGCAGAACACACAAGAGAAGCGTAGCAATACTCCAACTTAATTAACTGGAGTGTGATGTATCTTCATCCACTCTGGCATCTCATTCAACTCAAAGCAATTTCTTAAGGAGTAAGCATTCGAGTTTCGGGAAAGGAGGGTCAACATATGCCTTCTATTCTTCAAATTTGTAAGAGAAATGAGCAAAACTTTTAACTGTGGGAACCCACCTTCTTCATTTAGTTCCCACTTGCCCCACGCAGGCAAAGTTTCTGAGTTTAAGCCCTCCAGATTGGGTAGCATTGTCCTCAGCTCCCATGGTATAAGAGTTGTCACAATGTCAAACTTCTTAAGGTTTTGTGGGAAGATAGTGGCTGTGGACGTAGGTCTAAAGGATGGTAAGAGCCCTGAACTTTTAGCTTCTCAACATGACTTAAACAACACATATTATTTAAGCCTTGTGGCGAGGGCGAGGCTTCGTCTCCTGCAATTATTCCCAACTCTTTAACATTGGGGATTCTCAGAAACACTTCCATTGTGCACTCTGAGGTAGGCAGCCAATAAAGTGTCTGCAGATTCTCTTGAACCATTTTGGAAGATGTATAGAAAGCTGGTGGTAGATTTCCAGATGCCTTAAATGTGGCAAGTCCAGATTCCATGAGAACTTGCGGGAACCATTGTCATCTTTCATCATAATTAGTGTCTGTAGGTTCCAATTCTTCCACAAAGGTATATGGTTTAGAACTTCCATGAGGCTAATGCTAGGTATCTTAGGAAAACAGATCTGTAATATCTGGAGGCATACCTAATGCGAAGTTAATCTTGCTCAAGTCTAACACTCTTAACTTCTTAAAGAGTCGGTCCACAAATACCATTCACGATCACAGTTTACAGCCATATTAAAACATAAAATGGAACGACATTTCCGGGAAGCAATTTTCAAATGAAAAGCTGGATCGAATTGCTACTTTAAGGCTTAACCAACGTCTATCACCCAATTGAATAAAGTGATCAAAGCGATCGCTACTTACCCATAGTTTCAAGGTACAAAAGGTTCTCATTTTTAGCCTTGCTTATGCACAACTCATGTAACAGATCATGCAGCATCTTACACAGTCTTGATTTTTCCATCAAAACTTCTCCTATGAACCATATTAGACTTCTATCAATAGATCTTGCAAAATACATCTACCTATTTCTTCAAGCCCTTGCTACGACTCATGGTCCCGACAAATCCTTCTCTGCAATCCATAACCTAATAAGCTTTTTAATTGGAATCTCACAATCTTCATGACATCGTACCTATTTCTTCAAGCCCCTTGAGTATTCTTGAAAATTGTTCAGAAAGATTTAAGTGAGCAATGAAGTTATTGTTCTGTTCAACGTTTTCCCATTCATCGTAGAGGGAAGCCCTGCTAACACCACAATTGTAAGTGGTAAACCCTCACATTTCTGAACAATGTTCCTCCCTATTGTTTCAAATCATTGTTCAGAAATTCTTTAGCCAAAAACTTGTGGTAAAATAAATCCCAACCTTCACATGGATCTAAGAAACGCATGGTTATAACAATACTCACCAGAGTTGGCATACTGAGCTATCTCTCTATATCGAGTAGTCATCAAAATTCGACTCCCATTTCCATCATTTGAAAACATCTTTGGATATCATCCCCATGCTTCAGTAGTCCATATGTCGTCCAAACAATAAGTACCTCTGGCCCAATAAACTTTGGCGTAGTTGGAGTTCCAGATCACCGTCGATTTTGTTGTTGAAGGTACTGCTCTTTGGCATGATGCAACAGCAAAGCTCATAGAGGGCTTGTGGTTTGTTATGCACTTGGGACATGGTTGTCCAAGCACGTAACTCAAAATGAGATGTGACAATAGGATGTCATAAATTCTCTTAGCAAAAGTTGTCTTGCCAATACCACCCATACACATTCATTACTTGGCGTTCTTTCAAATGTCGTCACGAAGGGAACTGAGATTTTTACCTTCATCCATGTCTCTGAGTGTCCCTGTTTTTTTAACCCCCCATTGCAAACCCTCCACAATCTTGAGGTACGTGGTTAGAACCTCAACCGTGGGATTATTGTTGACAAATGGATTGGTGTATCGTCAGTGTAATCTGCATAAGCTCGTTCAACGTATGCACTATCGTTGCAAGGGTGTTCCTAGGAAGTTCATTGGGTCTGATGAGCAGCTTCGATAACAGCGCCTTATGTACGTATCCTGCCTTGAAGCACTCACTCCTCTTATTCTTGCTGTATTTCTTCTTATCTTTTTTATTGATGTTTTCTTCTCAGTTCTCAAGTAACAAGTTTTTTTTTTTTTTTTATGGCCAAGGTTTTTGATAAGAGACTTGATTTTTTGCTCTTTGTTTGTGGTAAATCTGTTGTGTTGTTTTTTTTGTATTTAAGAGATGTTACTAGCAAGAAAGCCAATATTTGTATAATGTGTCTGTTTTGGTGTGGATTTTTTTTTATATTTTATGCACTTGTGTTACGTCTAACATAGCCTCAAGTATCTGATATCGTTCTTTCCTTCTCTTTTATGGACGTGATGATGCCATCAATAAGTTTGAATTTATTCAGCATTGTGATTATACATTTGTGTGTTTTATGGTTCCGTTCGTCTAATTATTTTGCTGTAAATCATGGGGGATTATTTTTGTTTCATATATAGTAGTGTATTTATTGTTTGTGCTCGTACACCATACGGATGCAAAACGATGCTCGTGTTATTAAAAATGTGTTGTCTATTATATATAGTGGATGAATGTTTCTCTATGATTATGTTTAGTAATTTATGATTATTGTTCTGGATAGGTGTAATTATAATGATAATGATTTATGTTCATCATTTTTTTAGTTATAGATTAGATTCTAAATTTAGTTCATAAATTCTGGAAATTATAGTTTGATCGTTCTGGCATTAAAGTTATCGATTGGCTGATTAGTAGTTCATCGATTCGTGGAATTTGTATCACTATGTGTTGCTGGATCGAACTTGATTTTTTTTAAGGGGAGACGCGTGTTTTTAATAAAACGCGTGTTTTTGCATCCTGTATTGGGTAGATGAAATTGCCCGTCGCCCCGTTTGGTCTCCGCCACGTTGAGGCGGGGAAAAATTCGGGGATCGGGGACAGGGGACGAGGGAGTTGTGATAATTGGCGATCAGGGGCGACCCCCGAGCCGTCCTAAATTATATAGTTTTAAGGAATTAGAAATTTACGATACTTAGATTATTAGAATTTTTTTTGTCTGTTGGCTGAATGCAGGCTGTCTATTGATTTAGTAATATGTTAGCTTAATTACATAACAGTTTTGTATACTGGTTATATTAATTCATAGAAGTTATGTATGTATTTTAATAATTGTATAAAGGCAATTGGTGTACTGTGGGTATATATTATTGATATATGTATTTAAATTCTGAAATAAGTTAATAAGCATTGCCTGGATACTAATATGTTATATTATCATATTATATATGATATTGAATGTTGATTTTTTTTTTTTATAGATTTCAAATTTTTAAAATTGTACTATGAGTTTGATCGGGGATGGGATTCCCTCCCCGCTAAATTCCCCGTGGGAACGGGGACGGGGAATTTTTTCAAATCCACGCAGGGGATGGGGACGGGCGGGGATGGGGTTGGAGTGTGGGACGGGGACGGGGTATACTCCCCGCCCGCCCCGCCTCGTTGCATCCCTAATCTGTATGGCCATGTGCAATGGTGCAATACGGATGCCACAGCATAAATTTGCCTCAAGGGAGCCATGGTTTGGTAATTATATCTTTAGGCGGGGTGATGCAATTCGTTTAGTTTTCCTCCGAACTGGAACGTACCAAATGAACCGAACTTACATTGGTTCAGGTAATGCCGCACGCGGCCGGCGGAGCCACGACCCCGCCACCAACCCACGCGACCGCCGCGCACACACGCCACCGTCCGCGGCGGACCGTCTCTGGCTCTGGCTCATGCACACCCCCCCCCGAACCCGACGGGGCAGGCTTCCATACAAAACCCCATCGCACCACCACGGATCTCCCATTAATTCAGGCTAACAAAACGACTTAAGACTGCGACGATCGCGACACCCTCTCCGTTTGAGTGTCAGCCTGGGTGTTTTAACATACAACGTCAAGCTGATAATGCAAGATCCCCACCCAGTCGACGAGATGGACACGTACAGGCCCTCAAATACCACCCCTACCCCGAGGCACAACATACAATCACCGCGCCAACAGTAACCAGACAATACCGGAAGGCGAGGCTCACCCACCGGATTCAAGTTCCTGTACTCGCCGCCGCTGACTCATCACTCCGGGGACCCGCCACCCAACACCCCCGGCGAGCGGCCGAGCGGACGACCGGCGCCGGCCAGCCCGCCACCGGCCCGCCGCGACCCCCCGGCGCGCGGACACAGCACGCCAACCGCAGAGAGCCGCAACACCGACGGCCAGGCAAACAAGACAAGAGCAGAACTACGATGACTCACAAACCAACACAGGCCAGGACACCTGACAACTGTGCCTACCGAGCACCACTCCCTGGACATCCCGACATTCCGACTCCCACCGCCCCTCCACCCCCTACCGCAACAACCCCACCATTCTAGCTAATATTCATCACGGGTTCCTCCTCGGTAAATGTTTTCCATTTGATTTCTTTATGGTTTGTTATCAAAAGTTCTAATATTATAGTGTTATGGTGTTTACATATGTCCCATATCCAAAGTCTAATAGTTACAAAATAGCAATCCAAATTGCAAACAGTATATCGTTCTGGTATACAGAGATCTATTACCGTTTGGTTGTTCGGTATATTACGAATCTAACTAGTTTGGTACAGTCGGTGTTCGAGAAACTGAACCGAATTGCTCACGCGTAAAGGTTAATTACCAAATGAATCCTTGACTATAGCAAATTACCAATTTTGTCCTAAGTTAACAGTTGACTAACGGTCAAACAAACGGAGGACAAATTGGTTAAAATTTTTAAGTTGAGAGCTTAAATGGTCAAAAAAAATAGTCAAGGACCAAATTGATAATTTCGGTATAGTAAGCGGACCATTTCAGTAATTAACTCATAAATTTATTTTGTTAAGTATTTGGTTGGTTCTCATGAGTCTTTTATATATATATATATATATATATATATATATATATATGATTATTTTCAAATACAAAACCCTTAAAATACAAACCTCCCTTAAAATACAAACGGTGTGCATGTAAGTATGTTAATGTGTGCATGAGCTAATCCCAGATATTGTTGGCAGTGTGCCCAGTGTGCATGTAAGTATGTTAATGTGTGTACGGGCTTTGATAATGGTTTTTGATTTTTCCGCCTACGCCCTGTGTGCATGCAAGTATGTTAATTGTGCACGAGCTTTGATGGATGATTGTTATTTTTTCCTCCTATGCATTGTGTGCATGTAAGTATGTTAATGTGTGCACGAGCTAATGCCAGAAATTGTTGGCAGAGCGCCCTATATTATACTATATATATATAATATTCCTTTACCCTTTTTCCTAACTAAATAACAATTATTGTGCGTAAACACTTAAACATTTATTTTCAAGAATAAAATTAAAATGCCATTGGCACGGAAATCCATTATAAACTCCAAATTATTATGAATTATATATCATCTGACAAAATTGAGTATAAAAAATATTGTTCATATATATGTATTGATTCCATTGGACAATGGAAATGAAGTATCGCTAAATTTGGACAATGGAAATGAAAGTATTCCATTGTTTTGGACAACCGAGATTAACATCCTGCCGTGGAAATGTAACATTGATTGTGACGTAAATATAAGAAATAAAGATGCCATATTCGTTATTAACTATAGTTTTTGATATATTGAAAACATTTGATCTTGACAATTGGTATTAGATCAAGTTATGGTACGAAAGTAAATGAAATAAAGTGATTTTTCGTTACTAGTTAAACTGTGTGTAGTGATATGCATTTAATACTCTCTAACATGCCTAACCTTTCTCTTCCCAAAATGTGTGAAATTTAAACTACTTAAATTCAAACCTCTTAAAAAAAAAAAAAAAAAAAAACTACACAAAATTTGTTCAAAGGTGCTTGTTAAAAGGATAAAGCGGTTGCTAGGAAAGCTGGGTTCGGCAGCTCAAAGTGTGCGTTTGTGTCAAAGAGGCTTGATAAATGTCATATTATGATCGCCTATGAAATTTAACACTACTTAAAAGAGAAAAGCACATGAAAAACTGGAATTTACGGCTCTTAAATTAGATATGAGTCGTTCTTACAATAAAGTGGAAATGTGGAATGGAACTTATTGCTGGTGATTCTGGAAAAAGGGTGATGAAATACTGTCAACTGAATCAATGAGTTAAACTCGTGCGCACAAGAATGGTATTTTCTAAATATATACTAAAATTTTACCTGTTCTTTATTTGCTAATAAAATGTTTCCATGTAAGATTCATTCATCTCTCTTCACACTCGTCGGCTGACAACATTGACTTGCTAATTCATACTGTTACTTATAATAAATAGCTAATAGTTGAGATCGAATCAAACTAATTTGACTTGGCTTATAGTCATTGAAAAGTTAAAAACATATAATTAATTAATACTTGATGAGGGAGTATGCAATTATTGAAACAGTCCTAATCTTGTATATGCACGCAACACTTAATTAGTCACGGTATTAGCTGATTCAAACAAACAAAATACCCAAACCCCTCCCTCTTTCTCTAATCAACACTTCCTCTCATTAATTATAACATCTCAGCTTCCATCTTTTCACTGCAATATTTATTCTTCTCTGATCTGCTAAAAATGGCTCTAATAAGGTTACTGTAGTTGCCATTGCCGTTTTGGCATTGGACATCTCATTTGCACAAGCATCTGATCTAGCCCTTTGCAAGATTTCTGCGTCGCTGTTAATGACTCCAAGGCTGCCGGTATGTACCTTAACTTTACAAAACTGCATCTATATATATTCCTTTTAATTTCGGTCAACGATGTATGTGACTTTTGTTTCTTGCATTGCAGTGTTTGTTTAACGGAAAGATTTGCAAGAACCCCAATAGAAGCAATGCTGATGATTTCCTCTTCCAAGGCCTTAACAAGCCTGGAAGGTGTATCAAACCCACTCCGGATCAGCTGTCCACCGTAACTGTCAATAACCTAGCAGGACTAAACACTCCCCGGCATCTCACTGGCTCGTATTGATTTGCACACCTATGGCCTCACCCTCCTCACACCCTCGTGCAACCGAAGTCCTTACAGTCTTGGAAGGCACCCTCTATGTCGGGTTCGTCCTTTCTAATCCAGCACCGGGAATGAAGAACAAACTCTTTACCAAGACATTATATCCTGGAGATGTTTTCGTATTCCCGGAAGGTCTCATTCATTTTCCAATTCAACATCGGGCATTCAAAAGCTATTGCTTTTGCTGAATGAGCAGTCAAAACCCTGGAGTCATCACTATTGCCAACACCGTTTTTGGTTCGGACGCCACCAATCAATTCAAATGTTTTGACTAAAGCATTCCAAGTGGACAAGAATGTGATTAACTACCTCCAATCACAATTCTGGTACAACACAACTAGTGAACCAAAGGCTGATACTGAAAGAAGGATTTTCCTTCAAATATACATTAACATTAATATTTTTTAAGATTAATAAAGTTCCCTATTTCTGGGTCTCTGATCTCATGTTGGATTGATATTTAAACTTAATTATTGTATCTTGCTATTTTTACTTAATTTGATGAGTTCATTTTAATGGAATAAATTAATTGAGCTGTTAAATATTGGTG
The DNA here is from genome assembly GCA_009835305.1 of Ipomoea purpurea. Taxonomy (NCBI): domain Eukaryota; kingdom Viridiplantae; phylum Streptophyta; class Magnoliopsida; order Solanales; family Convolvulaceae; genus Ipomoea; species Ipomoea purpurea. The sequence continues at coordinate 9,781 of VALG01000760.1, forward strand.
TGTACATGGCTTAGCTTTTGTGTACTTTGTATTTTTTTATCACTTAATTTCATTTTATTTATTTATTTTCTCTCAAAAGAATTGCCAAATAATAATAATAATAATTAAATAATTAATGTTTACAAATTAAAACGTACACAACCCCAAAGCCAATAAATCTGTAACTAAAATTCTAATATAGGATACAGATACACGCGTATGGTATATTAAATAACTCATTCAAACACAACTTATCTATAAATACCACCCCTCCCCTTTCGCTAATCATCACTTCCACAAATTGTTACATCCTTTTTCAGCTTCCATCTCCTTAACTTCATATCATTCTCTCTGCAAAAATGGGTCTTAGAATATTACTCATAGTTGCTGTTAGAAAAATGGAGTGTTTGATGATAGGGAGAGTGAGGAAACGAGATCTTCAGGCGTGTGATCACTTCCCTATAACCTTTAAATCTCCCTTATATAAAGCAACAAAGGTTCAAGATTTAATCTTATGGGATACAAGAAGATGATGAATTCTTAAGTTTCTTGTTTAAGAACTTCCTGTTGAAATGCAGTACTGTGAAATATCTCAATCTTATGCAAGTTTATTGCATGTTGCTTTTTCAGACATTTCTCCAAATATTTATAGATGCACATATAGCAGTTTGGAGAAAGTTATATGGATTAATTATTTAAATTCTAAACTTAACTTCCATAAAGATATATCTTATCTGATATATCAAGATGGGAAAATAATAATTACATATAATATATATTATATATACGTAATTATACATATAGGAATTTACATATTATATATATATATAGTATATATAATAGTACTATATATATATATATATTATATATATATATTATGACTTTGATGCATGTAAACAAACCTGCATGCCACACAAAGAAATAAATAACTATATGCATATGTACGAAATTGCATGCAGCAACCCAAGGCATGATTTTTTTCTTCAATCAATCGGCTAAACTTGTTTCGTTTCCAACATTCTAAATGTTAGACACGAAAGATTGTACAAGACTTGTTTCGTTAATTTCATGCGCCGAAAGGAAAAAACCATGCGGCAAGGCCGAAAGAAAAAACCATCCAAGGATTCGTGTAATTCAACAACGTGATCCGAATCCTTCCTTTTCGTAAGCCCACGAACCTTGATACATAACTATCAAACCTCGTTTTCACCCGAATTCTTCGGTTTCGTTAAACTTAACAAACTTGAATACAAACCGAATCCATTGTACGCAACATTATATTTCCCAAACTCAAATATAACCAAACTAAAATAATACTTCTATGCAACTTCCACAACTCCCAAACTATTGATTTAAGGCTTTTGCAATGGTAGTCTCATGTTGAACCGATTAACTCTCATTACTATAATAAATCTCTAACCATTCTCCTCCATTTATATAGTAAAAAATTAATACTGTACCAAGATAGATCAAACCCATGCTAATAAAGGTGAAGTGTCTTACAGATTCGACACTTTCACCACTAGGTATACTATGCGTTAGCATTATTTAGATTGCAGTGATGAAGCAACTGAATCACCGCAGTCTCCGTTTTAGAACTACGTAATAATACATCACACACAGCTTTACAGTTACCTAAACTCAAATTAACTTGACACCTATTAAGGGCCCTGTGCCGTAATCCATTTCATAAGCATTTCCAAGCTAACCTCAAACTTGTTGAAGCCGGCCAACGTTCAATGTCACATAAGGCTAATATTTTATTCATGCCTGGCACCAGCATTTTTTCAAAAAGATCAAGGTTAAGAGTAACATCCCTACTCACCGTGCAGACCAAGTACTATTACCTTTATGGGATACTTTTTAATATAAGGTACATTGCCACCAATAATCGAAGTAATCATCTACATTTGACTTCCCAAGACCTAACGTGATAGACTTAGGCGC
>VALG01000761.1:13125-31298 GCA_009835305.1 Ipomoea purpurea
CAGGTTAACTTCTCCGTCCCGAAACTGAATACTTTTTTGTTCCAATCTTTTACAAAATTCATATTTTCCAATTAACTTTCTACTAAACTAAAATAATATTTATAACTTCACAACCCAAATATTATTTAAGCTTTCCAGGGTAGTCAATCTGAAACATTAATCTCCATTACTATATAAATTTCCAACAGAACTACTAAGATCTTGAGACTGAGTATGCCACACTGTCCCTACAAGAGGAAGAAGATCAGATTTTCTCCCTGGAAGAGGACATACAAACGACAAATTTACAAGAAAATCAATATACCTTGGTAGGCAAACTTCTTACAGAGCGTCCAATTAAGTTTACCTACTTCAAAGATACAATAGCTTCCACATTTTGAGACCGGGAAGGGGCACGATGGTAAAGGAAGTTGCAGCCAACCTTTTCTTGTTTCATTTCTTCCATGAAATGGACATGTAGAGTCGGTAGAGAGTTATTTAGGATGGTCGGGGTTATATGATCAAAGTCTATTGGTCATTACTAGGTTAGAGAACAACATAGGCCCCTTCATATGTTAAACCACCAAAAGAGTGAGGAAAGATGATTCGAGTTCAAATATGAGAGATTCCCTACATTTTGTTTCCTCTGTGGCATTCTAGGGCATGCCCGACCGATTCTGCCATAAGTTATTCAACGGCTCAACCCCTAACGAAACGACCTTTATGGCCCGAGACTGAGAGCAACTACCCGGAGACCACAGCCGGCGTTAGGACAACATTGGTTTCTGAAAATTTGTAAAGCGCAGCACCGAAACTGAAATTGTAACACAAACGATCTGTAACGCATTCGGGGCAAACAACCCTAATCTGCAAGGCACTTCTCAATTTGAGAACTTGCTAAATCCACTAAAAGCTCAATATTTAAAGTACATTGTTTGGAACCTGAGATTACACAATAAATGATCGTTCCTTACCAAACTATTGAAACCTAAACACATGTACTACTTTTTAGGAGAATTTAGTATCCTATTCTCAAAGACTCTCGTACCTCACAATTAGATCTTGAAAGCTTGAGGTCACAATAAAGGACATCCCCTATTTATAATAGTTATTCCCTAACAGATTCGTGAATAACAAAGCTATTCCTAATCAAACCTAGAACTAGAAAAACTTCAATAACAATTCCCTTTTAGAACTTAGTATTCTCATTAGCTATTTCTTATGACTGATATTCCTTTTAGTAGAACTGTAATTCTTTTTGCCACAACTTTGACAAAGAACTTCGAATCAACATTTCCCCCCTTTTGTCAAATTTTGGGCAAAAACCTTGATTCCATAAAAAGCTTTTGACTTCTGACTTATCTCCCCCCTTAATTGATTTCATGTATTCTCTGTTATTGGTGAGTGCTATCGTTGAGTATGATTTGTTTTTTTTAAAAAATTCTGAATTATATAAGCCTATTACGGCTAATTTCTCCTCTGCATTTATTCTTCATCTGTTATTACCACCAACGCCTTTGATTTCATCACTTCTCCTCAATCGCGCATCCCGAAGAGAAATTGCACATCGGAAGAGTGCGACGCCAAAAGCTGAGACAATCTGTCGATGAATTCTTTTAATCGGGAGATGTATTCTGGCCATGCAAACATGAATCCACCGAGATTCCATCAATCGGTCTCTTCTGCCTTACGATCGCATCTAGATTTTCTGACCGAAATTTCGAACGTACTAATTCTGCGCCATCATTAATTTCTGAAAATAGCAAAAATCCGGTGAAAGCTCTTCAAAATGATCTCTAAAAATAGCTGATCTGATCTTCATGTGATAACCTAGACGAAATTGGAATTTCTCCAATTTTCCGGTGACATAATCCATCGCCGGAAAACGCTCTGTTGCCACCGCGCATACCACCCTCGCCCCCTCCAGGGCTGTCTTGCACAAACAGGTTGGAGGTGGTTTCTCGTTCGTCTTGAATATTTTGGTAGGGTTCCTGTGAAATCAGAACAAGGCTCATAATGATCGTTGCAGAGCCATCATCCTTTTCTTCATCTGGTTCTGTTTCTGTTTTGTGATTCTGCATAACAGTAGTCAGAGGTTTGGAACATTTGTTTCAACAACTCTAGGACTTTCGTCATCATTAAGTGGTTATTCTTGAAATTGTGTCATTAATAACCACATTCATGGATCCATTGTACTGTCTGCCTGAAAGTCTTACTGTTTGATGAATAACTTAAAATAGTCTAAGGAGGTATTGCTTGGTCCCTTTGATGTCATGAGAATTTATGTGGCCCATAATGTTGGTGCCGTGATTGCTTGTTAGTTGTCTGTAAACCAGAAAGGTCACCATCCCATGTATAGCATTTGTTTGCGGACCTTTTTCCCATCATGACACACTTGTGATTCTGATTAAAACACAGTGCAATTGTCTTTAGAGAATTCTACTTTGAGTTCATCTTCACAAAGCTGACTTATGCTGATTAGATTTGTTTTAGACTTTGTACTAGGAGGACTTTTGGCAACCTAGGCAGCCATGAACATTCAAGATGCCGCTTGCAATGATCTAGCATTTTCTTCCATCTCCAAAGGTAATATGTCCTTCATTCTTATACTGAATATTTTCCAGATTTTCTGGATTTCCAGTCATATGCCTTGAACACCCGCTGTCAAAATACCATATGTTTTGTTCTTTGCTAGTTTTGAGGTGTAGGCAACATTCTGATCTTTTCTTAACCAGATTTTCTTGCTTTGTACTGACCAATCTCTGTTGATTTGTCTGTAATACAGATCATTTTGTCTTTTGAAGCAGTATGCTTTTATATGCCCCAGTCTGTGACAGTAATAGCATTTGATCCTCCTTCGGTGTTGGAAGTGATGTTGCGACACTTCAAAAATTTCAGAAGAATGATTTTCATTGGATGCTGGATTTGGAGATCTAGGCCTCTCAGTTAGTTCCTTGATCTCTTGTAACAGTTTGGCATCTCTGCATTTCGACTCTATTAATTCATTCTGAGTATCTTTAAGGCATTTTTCTCCTCTATCTTTTTCATCTTTTAAAAACTGATTTTCTTCCATGAGATCTAGATTTATTTTGATGATTTGTTCCCATTTGGCGCATGTAGTTGAGTATATGCCTCTAGTAATTCTTGTATATCTCTCGTCCGTGTTATTTTCATGATTTGCGGTGAATGCTACGAAATTGGTGTTAGTGTCTTCTTCACTGTCTGTGTCATCACTTAATGTTGTCATGTATGTCTTTGTTCTTCTTTTTAAAGTATGTTGGACATTCTGACTGGATGTGTCCAAACCTTTGCACTCATAGCACTGTTCCTTTGCTTTTGATAGTTCCTCTTCTGGAACTCCATTAGGATCCTACTAGTAACTTAAGCAGTTTGGCTCTGATACCAATTGAAAATTTGTAAAGCGCAAACCAAAACTGAAAATTGTAACACAACAACTGTAACGCAGTTCGGGCAAACAACCCTAATCTGCGAGGCACTTCTCAATTTGAAACTTGCCTAAATCCACTAAAAAGCTCAATATTTAAGTACACTGTTTGGAACCTGAGATTACACAATAGAATGATCTTTCCTACCAAACTATTGAAACCTAAACACATGTACTACTTTCAAGGGAATTTAGTATCCATTCTCAAAGACTCTCGTACCTCACAATTAGATCTTGAAAGCTTGGGTCTACAATAAAGGACATCCCCAATTTATAGTAGTTATTCCTAACAGATTCGTGAATAACAAAGCTATTCCTAATCAAACTAGAACTAGAAAAAATTCAATAACAATTCCTTTAGAACTAGTATTCTTCATTAGCTATTTCTTTTATGACCGATATTCCTTTATAGAACTGTAATTCTTTTTGCACAACTTTAACAAAATACTTCGAATCAACAGTTTCTAACGGAACCACCAAAGAGGAAGTTGATGTGCATACTTTCAAAAGTCAAGGCTACTCTAGCGAAGAAGATGATGGTTTTAATTAGGATACCTCAAGCAGGTCAACTGGAAAAGTCTTGTCTGTATCTACAGGGAGCAAAGAGGTCCTTGAGGTGTGCAACTAGCAGCAGAAGGCAGGCATATAACAGGTGCTTTAAATGCCAATTTAATGAAGTAGGTGACTGTATTTCGCAAATTTATTCGTGCACAGCGGTGCTTGATCGCATCATCAAAACGCGTTGTTTTGTTTAATGAAAAGAAACAGAATCTTTGCAAAAAATAACTCTGTTTTTCAGTTTCATTTTGTATACACTGCAGTTTCAGTTCAACACAACTACAGTTTCATTTTGATATAACTATAGGTTCATTCAATATTTATACACTAAAATATGTGAAAATATTATTTTTATTTATTTATATACACTATAATTTCATTAAAACACACTACATGATCATTTCAATATAATTACAGCTTCATTGTACAATATACACTCAAATATGTGAAATGTTATTCAGTTTAATTTTATATACTATAGTTTCATTTCACCACAACTACAATATCATTTTGATATAACTGCAGTTTCATTTGATAATATAAAAATAATACGTGAAACACTGTCAGTTTAGACACATTGTAGTGTCACTCTATTATAACTGTAGAAACAGCACCATTTTGACCAGCGATGTATAATCATTATGCACCGCGGTGCACGATATAACTAATGTTCAACAACTTATCAATATGGGCCAGTTGGGAAATTGGAGTGATTTGGGCCACTCCAACCAAATGACTAATATTGGGCTCGATCTAGATGGAACTGATCCAATGGATTTGGATCAGAGAAGGAAAACAGTCGTTATACCATACACCCCGTTGCACGTAGGTCTATGCGCCTATGTGCTAAACGGTGGCGTTTTAGTATTGCTCCGTTAGTGGACATTTGACGGGACGGGCGCCCTCCGTCTGTCCAATCGCATTTAAAAAAAAAAATTATATATATATATATATATATATATGTCAAACATTTCTTTTCCCGAAGTCTTCCATTACCACTCCATACAATTTGAAAACGATCGTAGTTTTTTCCGCGAACTAGCGCAAAAATCGCAAATACTTCACCACATTCTCTGCAAAAAGGCATAACAACGTCGCGAAGATACAAGATAAGCATTCCAAACATTCATGCTATTACTTCATTTGTGTTTAATTGCAGCACGGATACCTGGGGTTACGTATTACTTGAAACCTGTGTATTATTCTGGTTGTAAGATTATGTACAATTACTGTTTTCAGGTCTATTTCCTTGTCATTGATAACCGCTATTTTTATACTCCATTATGTGTATTCATGCAATAATGATGTTAATGTGTATTCATGTATATGTGTTTATGTAACATCCTCTGTTCTCAGTTGCTATACCTCCATCATAGAATAGTTATTGTTCATTCTATTCCATAGTTTATGTGTATCCTGTTATATGTTTTATGTGTTTTACTTCATTCCCATATATGTACATTACTGTTTTCAGGTCCATATTCCTTATCATTGCTAACGCTATTTTTATACTCCACATTATGGTGTATAGACATGATAGATAAGTTGATCGGTGCTTATTCGTCGCATAGTATTTAGTGTGTTCTCATGGTATGGCGTTGTATGTACATCTCTGTTTGCTCCAGTTGCTATACCCATCGTCATAGATAGTCATTGTTCTTCTATTCCAGGAGTTAATGTGTTATCCTGGTTATGTTTGTGTTTTACTTCATAATCATTGATGTACATTACACATTTGCATCCCTATAAACTATCTCATCCCAAGTATAATTGTCTGTCGTGGATGTTAATATGTGGTGTTTATCTAATACTTAAAACTTCTATTAATTGTGATTTTTGTATTCATGTCAGCTATTTGGTTGAGCACTTTAGTTTATACTTTGTGTTTATTCGTGCGAGTATTATTTTCTTGTTGTGCATGAGAAAACGCTCGCCGTGATCGACTCTTTCTGATTGTCGCTGTTTAACGGTCCGATCGAGGTCTCCAGCCGGTGTTCCGTATCGATCCATGTGACCCTTCATTCATCTTTTTATTCTTCCTATGTGGGTTTTATATCACACTCATATAAACATTATCGTGTATCTAAGTATAGGTGAGCTTATCGTGATCGGCCGTAAATTCTTTCAGTTCTCTGTCCGTTCAGGACTATTGATGACAGGTTGACTGAGTAGACTTCTGTGGTAGGCCCTTCCACGGTCCACCCGACTAACCCTGTAATTCTGCTCAGTTTTGCTCTGTGGACAAGTCGTAGAGACTATGTTTGGTGATAATAGTCCGTTTTAAGATACGGTGCCTTACGGGTACATGGTCCACTCCTTACTGAATTTGGTTAAAAATATCTCCCGTTTCGGTGCGGGTTATTCTTTGTGTGGTACAGGATATGTCAACCCCTACACCAACTAATCCCCGAAGAACTCCCAGGAAAAGGGATGTGACAGTACGTCAACACCTAGTGATCCTACACTACTACAAATTGCCAAAGAGGGTAAAAGAAGGAAAATTAACCTTCTGCTTCATCAAAGGGTCCTGAGACATGTTCTGAATCACCAAATGTTGAAACCAGTACATATGCTGGTGATGCCCCAAAACAGCGTGCTGCCAAAAAACAAAAGAAAACCGATGCCAGTACAGCTGCTGAACCTGCCAAAAACCCAAAGCAAAAGAAGAATGAAAACAGAAGAGGAGAAGACCAAGACAACAATGATTATTTATCTGTACGGACCTCCCCAAAGCAAGCTCGTGCACTCATCAGCAGTCTGAGCCCAGAGCAGCACCAAGCTGTTCGGATATGGATTTGGATCCTTTTAAATGCAACACTGTCTTCTGTGATTGTGAACTTCTGAGATACCTTCTAGAGCACTTTGATGTTGGTAGATGCTCAATACATCTGGAAGAGGAGGAGCTCCTTCTGGGAGATGATGATGTACATAAAACACTTGGCATCCCCAAGGCAAGCAGACTGTTGTGGAGGCTGAGAGCAACAAGCAAGGACCCCCAGTTCACTCGCTTGGTTGCACTTTGGAGACAACGATGGGGAGTAAGACAGGCACACCAACTACAAGCCAGATGCTGAATGGCATTATTGAGAGGCGTGATCATGGAGACATGTTCAAAACGTGACTTCATAATCTATGTTGTTTCCACATTGATAAGAGGCTTCAAGAACATGTTCTGCAACTACAGGCTCCTGTATTCACTGCAAGATGTCAGCAAGATCCAAGACTTCAACTGGTGTGCTTACAATACGATCTCTCGTTGACACCACCACAACATGGAGGGCAAACGTGATGCATCCTTCACTGGTCCTGCACTTTCTGATGGTATGCATCCTGTACATTCACATATAACCTTATGTGTATTCATGATATACATTATGTATATTGTAGACTATGATTATGTGTATCTTTTAGTAACTTTATGTTGTATCCTACTCTGCCAACCTAGAACATAAACTGATACTATTTTGAATGTTTTCTCTTTTTTTTTTTTTTTTTTTTTTTTTTTTTTTTCTTTTTGTTTTTGTTTCTCTATTTGAAGCTGGTATACTAGACAAAGTGCATTAGAGGAGAACTAGTCAGAAGAAGAAATTCCCACCATCACTTCGTGGACTTCGAGTGATTTAAGAGCAAGGGTTCCAAGGGTTGAGAGGGACATAGGCGGCTTTGGAAAGGGCAAAGTCATTCTCAGTATTCCCAGTCCCGATGCATGACACATCAGCCACCACCTCCCCAAACTGGGCCCCCCCCGTCAACGTGCCACAAGGGCAAGAGGTTGAAAGGGTCCACACTGGCATTGAGAAGAGATGACCACGAGCATTTATGGTAGTTTCAAGTGAGGGTCATGCGCAGGTGTTGGAACCAAACACCTCTGTGCTGATATTATAAAAAAATGTGTTCAGCAACTTATTTGCCACTGCCAACCTCACCCCAAGCCCAAATCCAACCCCACCGGGAAAGCTTACTGGCGAGATAATGATATCTAAACCAAACCCAGTTTCTTTGGATTGCAAGTTGCTGGACCTTGAAGCAGCATTCTTCGAAACATTGAAGAACATGACAACTGCTGACATACCTGCACCAACTTTTAAATCTCTTGACGCCAACTGAGCCGTGACGCTAATCTTGAAAGGACCCGAAGAACTGCAACTCCAACTGAAAAACACCACCTGCCCGATACACCACGTCTCTGAACCCTCGAGCACAACTCTAATCGGCATCACTAATCACCAGCAGCACCGCACAGACAATAGAAGGAAATACAGCACCAGCAGCCTATAGCCCAATTGCAACACTGTTGGAAGCATGATCGGTTGGGTGACATAGCTGATGGTTCACCCCAAGTCACTATACAGGTTGGAACTTGAGCATACTAGGGGAACTACAGAACGAAATTGAATTTGAATAGGTAATCGCTCACATATCACTTAACAGTAACCTTATTGTGCATGATATATCCTTTGTTACTAATGTTATTTTATTATTGTGGGTTATAGCTTACTGCTTTAGTTAGGCGCTTAAAACATTTCCCTAAATTACTTATTTTCTGTCCCTACTCTAAGCATTCAATTGCTGATTATCTTGAAGTTACTTGATGGAAATAGTAATTATGTCTTACGATCCCGGTTCCTTAAGTAGGCGGAACAGCGAAAGATTCAAAGTAACCTCCCTCTGGCTTGCTCGCGATCACCATACTGGACAGGGCAATCATCTCAAAGCTCTCATAGTAATTGTTTTCTGCCATGTTTGAATATAATAATTGTATTCTCAGATCTATATAGACCAAAATTTCGGGGTGCAATTACATAAGATGTATTACGATGTCCCTTCTTAGCTATGTATGTTCATTTATACGCTCTGATAACCTACTAGGTGCTTTCAAGTTGATATTATATATGTAGGGTTGTGTTTATACCTGATATACCTTGTTTATTGATGTATTGTCATTCATACTTTTCTGTTGCAGGCATTAAGTTGTTTCTCTCGGGTTTCATATACCCACATTTATATGTGTTAGATTGGGGTACCTGGTGTTTGTTATGTGCTATTCATGGTGTCTGTTATGTGTATTCATTTGAGGGCTCGTAATTTTATGTGTATTGCATTCATTGTATTATGTACATTTGTGGTTCTCGAGTTGATATGCTATATTATGTGGGTATTCTTTTGTATATGATTATGTTATTCATGTTTATGTGTTATGTGTATTCAATGTATACTGTTTATCGTTGTTTTCATTCAATAATATTTATGTACATTGGTGGTATCCTTGATATTATGGTATGTGTACTTACTTCATGACATTATATTACTTTAATTGTGATGTTTATTCCATTAACATCAACTTGTTTTGTTTGTTTTCCAGTGAAATGTTGTTTTCTGCCCATGATTTTGTTTGCAACGAGGGAGGACATTGCAACATTGCAGATGGACAACTAGCTAAAAACATCCTTGGCAAATCTGGGCACACAGATTGCGTTTCTTGAGTATGAAAGACTCATTGATCAACCAAAAGGATCTTCTTCTCGGAAGCTGCTTCGTAAGTACACATCTAGAACTACCCTCCATTTTTTAAACCACAGTTTACTATATAACACACAACCTATTCTTTACAGATGACACTTGAAAAATGTTAAATAAAAGTCAAGGAAAATATGGCTATTGGTGACTTCTGTGCAAATCTTGACTACCAGTTGAGGGGCGACATGCAATTGATCATCACAGATCAAGTCTTGTAAGTTAAAAGAACATATTATATATATATATGATATATATATATATATATATATATATTATATTATATATATATATAATAGTATATAAATATATAATAATATTAATAATATAGTATATATATATATATTATATTGCATTCTAATATTAATAAAACTGGTATTTATGTATGTATTTGACACAGTTTTGTTAGATACCTTTTAATTATTCATTTCAGGTTTTTCTTTACGATCTTGAGGCACAATCATTACTACTTGATGTGGTTAACATCCACAGAAAAAACTTCAGATCATTTGAATTAACAAAACTAATGCCCCAAGGAATACCAGCTTCGAACAGTATATGAAACTGCCCGACCTAAGTTGGTAATATAAAATAATATCCTATTAAAAATTATACCCCTATAGTTTAATATTTAAATTACTTAAATTAATTAAACACTGCAATTACTATAATAGTGCAGAAAAGACGCTTTCTACAAATACCTCGCCAGTTGAAGAAGAACTCCCCTTGCAAGAAGGTGAAGAATATTGAACCTGAACGTGCCCCCTTCACATGCCATGGCAAGGATGAAGATAAACACAACGGATTGTGGTGTGTATTGCATGCGGCCACATGGAAAACTTACAAAGGGAACTGCATTAGACAAGTGGGAAACTGGTTTCGTAGGGGGTGATAGAGATGTAGTTAATATCATCTTTGCTCTACATTACACATGTTATCTCTTGATTCTTCAGTTTTAACTGTATCTTTTTTTTTTTTTTTAACTGTAGGCTGCTTTCATTACATCCTCGAGCAAAATATGCAGCAAACATCATCATGTGGGAAGAAAAAGAATACATGGAAACAGTCATGCAATCAGCGAGGGAACAGCTACAAGAAGGATAAATGAAAACCTACTAACCACGATCTGTAAAATCATTTGCTGCTTAATCCAAAACACATGGTTACCTGTATTTTTGGTTATCAATCACTGGGAAATTTCAGTTGATAAACAATGATTGGAAATTAGTGTATGCTCCTTTTTGCTAATCAATCTAATATTTCATTGTGATTCTACATTTTTCATATTCCCCATCATGGTTTTGGGTGCATGATCAGGTGCATATACTACACAGACTATAGACTATCAAGAATCGTACATAGTCATGTGGAAGTAATACACATAACCCATATAGTGAATACACATAACCCATAAAGTGAATACTAATTTCAAACAGTGCACGTACTATAAAAAAAAAAAGTCAACAAATATTTTCTTTCTGCTAATATTAATAACAATCAAACATCCTACTGAATATAAACATGTACATAATAACACATGTGACCAATTCATGTCATTCCCTATACTGATAACTGCAAATCCAAGAAAGAAATGTACATAACTAAATAATATGGTAATTAACACAAATACGAATGTACATAAACATGCGAGTAATACACATACATTATAAAGGAATGCACATACAGTATATTAATAAATACACATAAACTTTTAAAACGCCCATATCATAATAAGGACTATTTTATTACTGGCTAATTTATGTGAATTTAACATCGTTCAGTACATGATACATATTACTGCCTATGCTTAACACTAACATGTCCTTTAATTAATCATCCATTCTTAACATTGTGGCTAACGTGACAAAAACCTAGAACCTCCAGAACTTGGGTGCACAAGAATATCCATCACCTGCAATATTTAAAATGTCACCCTCCAACTTGGGATTGAACAGAAGATTTTATATTGGAAGCAACCATGTTTGCAAGATGCTTCCGTCCCCTTGCTTTGTTATATTTCTTTGAAATAACGCTGCTCACCCTCCTATTCGGCAACCCTTTCATCCGCCTAGTAGATGGGTCCTTTATAACACCACTTGTTGATCCTATGTCACAATCTTCAAGTAAACTGCCCCCAGATTCAGCTTCAAGTCTTCTCTTTGCATCTGCAATTGCTTCTTCACATATCTTCCGTCCTTCAATATTGTCCTGACTATAAACAGCAAGCCTCTGAAATTTCCTAATTATTTCTAATAACCAGACAGAAGATGCACCATTACCACTATGAACTCTAGACATTATATCAACATTTATCAACTTCAACAGCTTTTTTAGTCCACCTCTTCAAAAAATATACTTCTCGGGGACTTCGGAAACACAATGCACATTTAGAATGCGTAAACAATGACAACACAAAATCCCCAATTCAGTATACAACTTGCAACTGCATCCAATGTCCATTTGTCTACTATTAAACACCACTTCATGCCTAATAATATCAACATCAGGCCTCCAAACATGATACTTATACGCCCCATCTTCCACTGTCACACACTCTTGATAGCATGATCCACCTTTCAAAAAACTGTTCTTCAAACAGATAGTATATCTCAATTGTATAAATTTCCCTAGCATGCAAAAGAATCTTAACATTATCCATCACCATGGTGGGTACCCCTTGTGAACACGAACATCTTCCCATTCTCTCTCTGCTTCTCCACTCTGCTATGACCCCCACAAAAGAGTTATAAAAAATCACACAACCCGGATGTCTTGGACAACCTTCTAGAAATAGAATGATTGGTGCTCTCACTCCTTTGAGAAGATAAAATCCCACCCGAAAAAAAATCTTTATTAAAAGGCAGGACACCATTTTTCTCTACACCCATACAACTTTTCAATCCGTGATTATTGTGACATTTATATGTTGTAACCATCCTGAATAATCATGCCATAGATATATTAAAGTAAACCTACAAGCATGTCAGCTTATAAGATACAGAACAGACTAATGTACATAATCTTATACATCATGCACATTAAACTGTCAAGCAGATAACATAAACTGTCAAACAGATACACATAAACGAACCAGGCAATATGATCTTTATTAAAAGCAGTACACCATTTTTCTCTACACCCATACAACTTTTCATCCAGTGATTATTGTGACATTTATATGTTGTAACATCCTGAAATACCATGCCATGATATATATTAAAAGTAAAAATACAAGCATGCCATGTATATAAAGATACAGAACAGACTAGTGTACATAATCTTATACATCAATACACATAAACTTTCAAGCAGATACACATAAACTGTCAACACAGATACACATAAACTTGAACCAGGAAAAATAACAAAGCATACATCAATGACTACTCGTCCAGTAAAATTCAAACTCTGCCTCTGTATCCGTATACTTCAACAAGCAATTGAATATATCTAGGAAATCTTTTTTTGATTTCTTAACCCTTTGATGTGCTTCTTTGAGTTCTCGCCAATATGCCATATACATAGCCGATGCCGTGAACTTGGAAAAACTTGAACAATTGCAGCAGCCATAGCAGCACATTGGTCAGTCATTTATGGTTTGTGACTTTTGTAATCCATAGATCTCAAAATGTCTTAAACAACCATACAAATGACTCAATCTTCTCATTCATCAAGAACCCGCATCCAAACATAACATTCATGCAATGGTTATTCATGCAACAAAAGGTCCACAAATCATGTCATATTTGTTAGTACGATATGTTGTATCGTGAACTAGCAAATCCCCAAACAAATCATAGTCTCTCCTCATCCGTCCATCCCTCCAAAAAAAACTACACAGCCTTGACTCCAAATCCACCTCGAAATCAAAGTAAAAATCCATTTCACTTGACTGCCTTCCGTTTGAATATTTCATCAATGTGTTTGAATCAGTACCATCCAATCTGTTCAGTGCATCGGTGCATATGGAGTTATATGCATCCCTACTTGTAAACCAACTAGTGGTGATCCCCCTGATTGTGTTTTAAGGAATCTTACACCATCTGCAACAGGCACACCACTGCTCTTCAAATCAGTAAGATATGATACATGATTCCTGGACACCATCCTATGTGACTTAGAAGGTAACTCTTGGTTGGTGGAACCAGTTCATGATTATGCAACTTCTCATGCTTCGAAACAATCCACATCCACAACTCTCGTGTAAAATCAAATTGGACAAATGCACACACACTTGTAAACGACAAATTTTTTAGAATAACACCCTTTCCTGTACTCCTTTTAAATCCATCCTTTGAACAAATGGAACATTCATATATAATCTCATTGTATCTTGTAGCAGAACTATATATTTGCTGTACCTCCCCCACGCTGAACCTACTCTAAAGGCATAATCATTTATACATCTCATATGCTTCATCAACCGAACACACTGACATCCTACCAAATCCTGATCAGCTGCAGAACACATACAGTTTACCTACCCATACTGTTAATGTACATAATTCACGTCTATGATACACATAAAGATATGGCAGGATACCATAATCAATAGAATACATAAAACTATATCCCATGCTGTTAATGTACATATCCCAACTGAGGACACATATGTGTAACATATACCATGCACCGATACAATAACTATAATCATGAATACACATAATGTGGATTATAAAATAGCGGTTATACTGATAAGGCATATTACCTGAATACAACATATGGCACAATACACTGATCATAGAAACCAAACAACTCAACGGCGAGTTTAATATATTCATAATACATCAAACACAAATACAACGGCGATTCCAAACAAACTACAGACAACAGAAATCTATATCAATTCTTATGTAATTCACCGCGAGTTCAATATATCATCATACATCAACAAAATACATAGTAAACTCCTAAACATCAAATATGGATTACAGTTTCTGTATCCACACTGCTACACATCATCACTTTTGTGCTCTGTTCCCCACATCCTGCATCAGGGGCGACTCGACCATCAGACCAGCCATGCATTCCGAATTCGAGGCGCTCTCACCTAATCTCTAATCCATATGCATGATCGCGCCGACGCCATGTCTTTAGAGCCGCTCTCTCACTCCCTCTCCTTGCCGTTTGACGGCGTTAACATACTAATAAAAAACAATCCGTTACGGTAACTATTTCATACGGCGTCGTTTTGATGCTAGGCGTACACCAGCTCTATACACGAGGTGTATGGTATAAATTGCCGAGTTTATGTATATTACGTATTATGTTAGATTATGTGTATTATCCTTTCACAAAAGATTATGTGTATTCTATTATACAATTATGTGCATTATATTATATACAATTATGTACATTCCATTATAACATTATAAACATGATAATATTTTTTAAAAAGTTAACAGCTGACACGAGAAATCGAATTTTCAAAAAAAATAAAAAAAGACAAAATAATACGGAGTATCATTTTGGATCAGGGTGCACATACATTGTGCGCCCTGGTGCAAGATATAATTTGTCGGGTATACTATCACTTGAAAGACTTGGGGTGCATTTAGTACTGATTTTTTTTTCTAGAAAAAGTAGAAACCAGCAAATTTTTAAAATGTATATTTTTACATTATTTTTTTTTTTCATTTTAAAATAGTTTTCTTTTTAATTTAGCAAAGGGATTCGGGAAACGCCTTTTAAAAAAAAAAAAAAAATCTTCTAAATTCAAAAACACATTTATTGACACTAATTTACTACTAAATTAGAAAAGCTATCTATATATATATAAGTTCGCACCTATGCTTTCACTTAGTTTTTACTAGTTTTATTAAGAGAAACAAAAGTTCAAAATTAATCTTTAAAAAATGTTAAAAAGTTGTAATTAAAAATATTAATTCGTATTCTCAAAACAAATATTAATTCGTGGATTTAATGCAATTAAAATAATAATTTGTTAAATTGTTACAATTAAATCAAATAGTTGATAAATTCAAGATTGAAGCCACTAAATCTTGTTCAAGTGTAATTATTTAAATAAAAAATAAAAAACATAATTGAAATTGTACCGTGACACTTGAAAAATAAAAGCAATGTGTTTTTACTCGTTAATTAAGTTATGCACCAGTTTCATTAATTAATTAGACTTGTTTGAGCAAGCGTAAATAATAACTGCAGAAAGCATAAAGTAAATTAAAAACACAAAGAAATTGTTACGCAGTTCGGAGCTCCTTCTCCTACGTCTGCGGGGCAACCCACGTCTGCCCAATCCACTATAGATGTTCACCAAAAAGGAGTATTACAAGAGGTAACTGAAAACGACCTCCAGCCTTTACCACTACCACTCTTTCTAACACCTATCCAGGATTGACAACGAACGCCTAACAATCTTCACAAATTGCTTCCAGTAAGTACCACGTACTATCCAATGGCAGTACAAATACAGATACTTCTTATGAATTAAATCGAATTAAATTAATAATGTAAATAGCTTTGTAAATATCAAGAATTAGCTCTCGTAATAGTAACTATTCAAAGTTGGCAACTTTCTTCTTTGAGTGACTTTCCTTTTTTATAGCACTTCATGAGCTCCTTTGTGATTCCCAAATGTAGCCCTTTTTCCTAGCTCTTCCTTGTTCAAATAAGCCACAACCACACATTCTATTTCTTTGAAATCTTAACCTGTAGATTGATTCACCAATGCATGCTAGCCACTTATTTGTATCCATGCTAGCCATTAATTTGTAATCACATGGTCCATAAAAGAAATAAATCTGAACAACACTCAATTTAATTTAAAGCTAATGCGACTAATAATAAAAACCCAATATTGTGTAAATTATTTTACACTTACAATCTCCCCCTTTGGCATTTTATTTGGGAAAACTTGAGTATCAAATACTTTGGGCAAGAATCAATTTAATTTTATTTATAGCCCTTAGTATAGGTACTTAACAAGACACAAAAATATAAAACCAAAAATAACAACTTAAGTTCTTTTTGGACCATTTGTGAATGAGTACCTGATTGGAAATCTTCAAGTCTTGGATCACACACAGAAGCATTGAATTCATAGCATGCCACATCATATAATAACTTGTTCATGTGAGAGAGCATAACCCAAAACATCCATTCAACTTGTTTAGATGCACCAAACAAAATTACTACTCCCCTAACACATATATTCTATTATTCCATAATGAAATCAAAAAACA
Source organism: Ipomoea purpurea (assembly GCA_009835305.1). Classification (NCBI taxonomy): domain Eukaryota; kingdom Viridiplantae; phylum Streptophyta; class Magnoliopsida; order Solanales; family Convolvulaceae; genus Ipomoea; species Ipomoea purpurea. The sequence continues at coordinate 29,824 of VALG01000761.1, forward strand.
ACCAAACAAATGTAACCACTGCCAAAACTACAAAATATTTCATCATAGTCCTTACCAAAATTCCATACTGATCCAATACGTCCAAAAAAATACCATAACAATCCAAAAGATTCCAAAATCTCCAAAAGTTACCATAATACTCCCCTTACTCCAAAACCCCCCTTTTTGCCAAAGAAATGACAAAGGAAGGTGAACATCATAATAGTGGATTAGATATACCGTGCAGACGGGGTGCCCGAAACTGAGTCGTCATCAGCATCATCAGTATCAGATATCATACACCAAGAAGATAAACGATCCAAACTCTCAGAGCAGATAAAGCTTATAAGCAATCCCATCCAAAATATTTTTCAGAAAATGATCTCATCAAGTAGATAATCCAAGAAGAATCCAAATAAGGTGATGATTATAAAATGAGACCCAGAGATTATGATAAGCCAAATAAAACGATACCCAACGATAATTTCCAAAAACTGATAGAGTCCAGTAAGAAAATCCATATATACCCAAGAAATCCAATATAACCAAAATACCCAATAAACACACAAATTGAATTTGTTCATAAGAGATTAAGAAGAACCCCCTCAAAATGTACATCGTGATTGTTCCTTTGCCAAGAATTTCACATTAGCTTGAAGCTATAATTGGGACTCCATAATAAGTTATTTGCTTTGTTTGAACCTGCAGAAGATTTAAAAAAAAAAAAAAAAAAAAAAACGAGAGCCCTAGAGGCATGCACACTCAACTTGCAAACAACTTAGCAAAACACATAAGAAAAAATTCAGGAATTTTCAATTCTCAATTCGAGTCAAACAAATTATCAAATAAAACAGTAAGCACATTCATGTAAAGCAAGCCAAAGATTCAAAATAATCAAATTCAGACTAGACACATATAAACCAAATTTAGGCACAGAGTCAGACCAAATATCACGGAAACACACACATAAACAATTTAGCACAGATAGCGCAGGAAACACATGAATAAAACCAAATACACGGTCATGACCGGACTAAACACATAACCACATAAACAGAAGCAAGTACAGATAACACTTTGTATGGAGAAGTACCCCAGGTAAATCAAGTAAGGTACATTCACGTAAACACTAGCTACGAATATCTATACTGTGCAGCAATTTACCATTTCAAACCAACCTTTATAGATATCCAATTTTTAGCACAAGAAAACAACCAACAAAAAAGGCATATCAAAAAGGATCAAAAGCAGTAAACAAATGTAGATAGGACATTTAGTGAACACACAGAAAAGGATAATCATACACACAATAATATCAAGAAAGAGGTCAAATCTTAGGCACATTTTTAGGAAAGCAGATACTTAAAACATAAATGACTATATAGGAGTAAGCAAAAAAAGGTAAAAAGATAGGGAAAAAAATTAGATTCAATAGACTAGGTATGAAGTAATACCAACTAAAAGAGAAGAGATAAGAGGTACCAATATCTGAGTGT
>VALG01000762.1:0-10948 GCA_009835305.1 Ipomoea purpurea
AAACGCGCGCCGTTAACTCCACACATTTCGCGTTTTTATATTTTTGCATAAAAACGACGTCGTTTGGACTTGTGTTCACCATCACGGTTGAACACGTTTCCAGGGCATTAATTTGCGTGTCTTACAGGGTGCGTGGGGTACTGATTAATGTCGGTAGTTGTTAAAACTTAACAGTGTGGACTTTTTGTGTAAAGGTGCGTGAGATTTGTTCTTTAATATGCAATAGGAGTTTGTGCTTAATTGTGCGTGGGTTCTTGTGCTTAGGGTGCCGTGGAGGTTATGATTTAAGGTTTTTGAATTAATACTTAAAAGCCTGGTCAGTTTAATGGCTATAATGTGCGTGAGATTTGTGCTTAAATGTGCTTGAGTTTTTGTACTTAATGTGCGTGGCGTTTATGCTTAATGTATCTTAAGTGTGTGTGTTTTGTGCTCAATGTGCTTTTGTTCTGTGCTTAATGTGCATGGTTTTTGTACTTAAGGTGAGTGATTTGTGTCCTTAAGGTGCTTTGTTTGTGGATTTAACTGTGCGTGGTTGATTTGTGTATTTAAGTGCGCCATGTTAATGCGTTAATTAAGGTGGCGTCCAACCGCACGGGAAGCATCAAACGCACCTGAACCTTCCCTACTAAAATATTATATACTATATATAGTAATTATAATACCTATATAATAACGTACTATATATATATGTTTTACTATAATATATATAATCATATATATATATATATATATACTGGACCAAATGCGAAACAGGGCTAACGCGTGGTAGAGCGGATTCTCCAAAGAAAATTTTTCAAGATCCCGAACTGAATAGTTTCTGGAGCAAGGTGTCGGTTGGTCATGGAACACCGGACACTGACCAACTCCGGCCGCCCGTTCAAGACCACCTTGAACGCACACTGAAGAAGTCAAATCTTAGAATTTCCCCGGCGCAAGCACAGAAGGCCAGCGTGCTCCCTGAGTTCGTTTCCTGAAACGCTTTTGTCACCGAAAAGGAGTTCTCCGACGGCAAGTCCGATCCAAAAATCATTTGCGGGCTAGAAAGCAAGTCTGAGCAATTTTATGAGACACGAGAATGTCGACCTTGAAGTCCATGAGGGTCCACTACCGGAAGTCGATGAAGCAGAGGAAGTTGATGACTCAGAATGTTCCGGGATCAGAGTGTCCAGAGAGGAAAGAGAGACACGGCTGCAATCGCTATGGAAAGCCTGAGGGTCAACTGGAACTCATAGATTTATAGCAAGATTATTTTCTAGCACGTTTGAATCATAGATGAGTTATGACTTTGCAAGATTTGATGGTCCTTGGATGATCCCAGACCATTATCTGGTTGTTCAAGAATGGGTGCCAAATTTCCATCCTCATTCGAACACTATGGAGAAAATCCTTGCCTGGGTTTGTCTGCCAGACCTTTTGATCGAGTACTTTCGCGTGGACATTCTGATGAGGATTGGCAACAAAATAGCCCAGGCATGAGCCTTAACAGTGCACAAACCCAGAACTCTCAACGAAGCCTATACCTGTGCAGCCGATCTATACCGTATGCAGCAAATCCAAAAGGGGGAACAAGATAAGAAAAAGAAGGAGGCTGAGGAGAGCAATAAACTTTTGGACATGAGACCCTAGGACAGACAGTGTTGAGCCCACCGGAGAGTCCTTTAGAAGGAAGTGGAAATGGACAGTGGAAGAACCCACGAATCAACAACAGGGAATCGCGAGAGGGTTGTGGCCTAATGTAAAGCGCTACTACTGCAGGAGGTGTGGGAAGGATCATCCAGGCGTAGATTGTCAAGGAAATGTTATTAAATACTTCAACTGCGGAAGGAGGGGCCACCGAGCATTCGTGTGTCGCGTTGGCAGGGGAAACCTTCGTCAAGGTGACGACCGAGGTAACTCTTAAGTTGAGTTGTGATTAGTCTGGGTGTTAACCCTTGTGTTTTAGTTATTGTGTTAGGTGTTAGGAGGTTTTCTTCCCGTCTTAGCTAGTTTAGGAGTGATCCTCAACTTGGGTTTCCTGCACGAGGATCTTTGGATCGTCAGAGCGCGGTGATCGAAGCATCAAACCGAAGAGATCACTTGGAATCGAGAATCTTTAAACCTCTTAAAGCCATTTTTCATCTCCTTTCCTAGTCCAACTGAATCCCCTTTCGTTGCGAAATCCTTCTTACCTTTCCGAACCCTATTCTCGTTTTCTTCCCAAACTAATTCTGTGCGAGGTGACAACCTCACTTTCCTAAGTTGTAGCCTTGTTAATCTTGATTCCCTTCGTAACCAACGTGGTCCTCGAGTTTTTAAACCCAAAAACCTTCCATTCTAAACCTTTCCCTTTTGCTACCATTCCTGTTTTGGACATTTTTCATTCGGAACCGAAGGTTTTGAAGTTTTCAAGCATTGCTTCGAAGATATATGTGGGTTGTGTATTAATGCAAGTGTTAAGTTGGTGGCCTATACATTAGGATAGCCCAAGAGTTAGGAAGAAAGACATCCTACTCATGTTTTGGAGTTGGCAGTAGGGTCATTGTTTTGGAAGTGACGGATCAAGTTCGAACGGATGCCGATACCAGGTTGTACAGTATGAGAATCTTAATTCCTTCGTTTGTAGAAGATAGTGGTGACCAGTTGAAGATGCAATCCTTGTTCTTCGATCTCGGGTGTTCTAGCTTAAGAGTTTTTTTAGTGTCAGCCTATAGTTTGTAGCTTGTGCCTTAGCTAAGACGTCTAGTTTAGGGTAGACCGGTGGTTAGTAATAGGTAGGAGTTAAGCTTAAGTTAGGATTAGTTTTCCTTTCCAGTAAATCTTCTATCGTTCACCTTGTCTTTCATTCTTGTCACACCTTTGCGAACTTTCAGCTTACTCCTAAACCTATCAATTCTTCCACCTTAATCTGAATCCTTGGTTTCTCTGGCTTTAGTCGGTAGATGGATACCTTTTTGCTCCGAGCCTTGTTTGGAAATCATCTTTGGTTGTTGTCACACGTATTGCAAATCAATCGTTGTTCTTTTTTGAACCTCGTTGCACCCAAGCTTTGGGGACGAAGCTTCTTGTTAGGGGGGAGAGTGTGACACCCCGGAATTTCACTTCTTAAACCCGAATTAATTTCTTAATTAATTCATTTTTTCCTTACAATTTCTTTCTTAATGCCCGTTGAAATTAGTTTAGGGACTGGGTTTGACCATTTCCTTAACCTTGTAAATTCGTCAACGAGTGGACTTTGTGATGTATTCTTTGTACTCTAGGGTTTAATTTCCTTCTAGTCTTTATGGGGAAAGAAGGGACCCTTTTAGTCTTTTCACCAATTTCTCACTTTAACCCAACCCTAACCTAGACATCCCAAATCATTTTCAGGATTTCTCCATCTCTCTACAACCCTTCTTTCTTGCTCTCCACTCCTCCTTCTCTCCAAGAAAACAATCTTTCTTCTATCTTGTTGGGTTTTGGGAGTTTGAAGAAGATCAAGTGGTGAGTGAGTTGCTAGGATGATCTAGAGGAGCTTGTGGTCTTGCTTTGAGGTTTTGCTAAGCTAAGGAGGTAATTCATGCTCTACAAAAACCTATTTTATACTTGCTAAGATGATTTCTTGATATTCTATTGATGTTCTTGATGTTTCATGAGTGATTTTGTCACGCCCCACTTCTAGGACATGACCCGCCGTATCGTTACGTGAAGACTTGTAACAATACGAAGCCTAACCATACATACCTCTCAGAATCTTCATAATAACACTTGAAATACAATAATTCCACAACCCAAAATGACAAATATAATCGACTTATTTTCCCAAAAACTCATCAAATCCACTATTAGATATTTACAATCAAGAGTAGTATGTCCAAAATGCATCACAAGCACAACGGTTACCAAAAATTCAAGGGTCAAAGGGAATATCAAAAGAACAAAAAATTCGTGATAAGCTCCAACACAGGACTAAGTCTCCTAGTTTCAAAAGTCACCTTCGAGACCCACCACTTGTGCTCATGATATTCACATGTCCTTACTACTCCTGAAACATGAGAAAAATAAATACAAATAATGAGCTAATGCCCAGTAAGTGATACTCCTCTCAACCCCGGATCAAGTAACCCAAAATAATACAAAAAGCTTTAGAGTAATAACTCGATCTTTAAACTATATCGAAGTCATAATATACATTCATCATACTATACACAAGTCACAAAACAAGAAACTTTAGCTACATGGGCATCAACAATATTTCAATAATAGAATCTTTCAAAAACACAAAACCATTCCTTAACATATGACCCATTGGCAACCTACGACCACTATATAACCCATGGCAAAGGCCATTATCGGCAAAATAGTTTAGAAAGACCTCGACGATTCGGGAATCAGTCAAGGCTCGACGATCAAAATGAGTCGGATGGAACGTTCCAACAAATAATTCAAAAGACTCGACGATTCGGAATGAGTCAAGCTCGACGATTCGGAATGAGCAATTAGGAACGTTCCAAGCCGAACAAAACAAACAACAAAATGTAGGTTGCCTCATGAGTTTGATCAAACACTCAAAAAATAGTTCTTATAATCAAATAGCCCGACGTAGCAAAAATTATTTCTTAAAATCACATAACAAAGTACATATTCCAAAAATAATAATAAGTTTATCAAACTAAGAAATATGCAAGTTATAAACCATTTTCAAATATTAATTTTCTTAGTACATAACTCTTTAAAAATCATAGATAGTTTATTAACCAAAGTTAATTCAAGGAATTGAAATTGGCTAGTTAGAAGAAAACATTAAGTTAATATAAGCATTGAGGATTAAGGTTCAATTCTCTCTTTAAACAAATATCCTTTTATAAGATGTTAATATATAGAGAAATAAGCATAAGGTATGCTAATAAGTAAAGTGGAACCCATGACCTACCATTACCTATATAACAACCACAAGCATTCTACCATCTCTACACTTAGTGACCATTCTAATCCAGATTAAATAAGTCCATAATTTCTGTCCGAAGACACAGTTCACAACAATTCCAGTCCAGATTACATAGCAACGTTTCCAATCCAAAAAAAACGCAGCTCAAACTTCAATATACAACTCAGAACACAAGTTTAATTTATAATATAGGGGTACAAAATAGTTTTGAGAAAATAACAATTACCTAAAACATCCAAATCTTAGTATTTAGACTCGCCAAATACTCTTGTCAAATCTCTAGATATTTGTCAAACATCAATCTTAGTTTTCCAAAGATAAACCCAACTCATAAAAGAGTAAAAGATAGAGGTTAAACTCACATAGAATCCCAATATCTTAGAGACTAAGCTTGAGAAGATGGGAGATCCAAGCTTCAAGGTTTTTCCTTCCCCTATCTCTCTCTAATTAGCTCTCCTTGTTCTTCTTTTAAATGGGATGCTTATCCAAGACTCAAGTGGTTCCTTAACCTTTAAGGGTAAAGAAGGGTAATTTGGTATTTTACCCACTATCAAAATAAGAGCTTTGACTTGTTTACTTCACTTAATAAACTTAGCGTAATGACAATTTATAAGAAAGTTGGGTATTACAATCTCCCCGCCTTAAAAATAAGTTTCTCTCGAAACTTACTTACTTCAAATTTGAAGCGTTCAGGATATCTATTCTTTCATATCATCTTCCTTTTCCCATGTTATTTCTCTTGGGGTATGATGTGACCATTGCACTTTAAACACAAATGGGATTACTCGGGACCCTCAACACTGTGCCCTTCCGATCAATGAATGCGAAGGAGGGAAAATAAAACAAAAATTTGAAATATTTATGAAATGACCTTGTTCATATTTTACTTGATTCTCATCTATCAGATCTTCAGATCAAGGTTTGAAATTTATCCACAAGATTCTCACTTGAGAAGTGATTCCATATATTATGAATCTATATATAAATGTTAAGAATGAATCTGTATATATAATCATAACTAGTATATTAAAATCATGTTGCAGTAGACGCTAGGGCGCTAGTCGGGCGCCCGAGACAGCGCCTACGATTAGGCGTTTCTAGGCGGCGCCTTGGCGGAATCTAGGCGGCGCTAGGCGGCGCAAAAGAACAGTTGTAGACTCAGTTTGACAATTTTAATGAAAGTTGTTTTAACATTAATAAATAACACATCCAAATAAATAATAATGATAATTCATAAGTCATAACATCAAAAGTCAAAACAATGGTTTAAAAAAAATATTAAAACAATTTTAAAAATTAAAAATACTCAAATATGAAATACTCAAATACTTCAATCATCAAAGATTCAAATATCAAACTAGTCTACGAGTGTATACACGTCATATTATATATATGTACGCGCGTGCGCACGCGCACACACACACACATAAAAAAAAAAAAAAGCCGAATCGATCGGGTTAACTCGACTGAAATGGACGAGTTAAATCCACTAACTTAGATGCTAGGCGGCTAAATCGGCCGAGTTAGGCGCTAGGCGGACGCCTAGGGGCTAGTAACCTAGACGGGTGCCTAGGGAGAAAATCGCCAAGTCTAGAGGCACCTAGCGCCTAGGCGGGCGCCTAGACCGATTTTTACAACCGTGAAATAAACTTAGTAAAAATATCAATTTAGACTTCAATTTAGACTTATAGTTACTTTCGTAAAATTTATGATGAAATATATTTTTCATTTGAAATTATTGTAAAAACATTGCGTGTCAGCTTTCTCTCGGGTTGACTAATCACTTCAAGATCTTCCAAAAAAAAAACAAAAAAAAAACATGTTCTGAATCAAATGCAGAATTGCAGATTCATACAGTCTTTACACTTTACAACTATACGTACTCGATCTTATTAATGTTGGGTAAAATTTTCCTTTAATCTTATTAAAGCTTCATAGTCTACATGCATTTTAATTCTCTATTATATTCAATTTCTTTTCCAATAACTCTGATATAGTTACGTACCTGTATATTTCTTTGTATATTTATGAGTGACAAGCGATATCTAAGCATAGATTCTGTTTAGTTTCATTCACTTGTCTTTTTCACAAACTAAGTATTATATATGATTCTATGAATTTGAGAGATTTAGCATTGATTTTTATGGCGGTATTCTCAGCATAAAATTTACAAAAATTTGAGAAAAGTTGTATCATTATAGACATCATATAAGACAACTTCACCTCCCATAGATAATGGTGGAGGCTATGATTCTTTGATGCCATTATATTCCTTTGATTTAATTTACAGAAAAATCTGTTGTTAGTACTTGAAAATGTGCTCTTGGTGATGCCTGTCTTGTGAGTTGATCGTAGTTGATAAAGGGTCACAAGTAGATAAACCAGTTTAGATTTTCATAGTTGATTGGCTCAAATAGATAAGACCAAAAGGCGATTCACATTTAAAAAGAAGTTTTTTCAATACATGTTAATTGAATTAACAACCGTTTTGGTCCCTCGACTATGCTGTAATTATCAAATTTGTCATCGACTATCAATTTTGACCAATTAAATCATCAACTATTGATATCGTAACCGATCTGGCCATCCGTCTAATTGATTGAGTGCCAATTTGGTAATAGCGGAGGACCAAATTAAATCGATTACGAAATCAATAGTTGAGGATTTAATTGGTCAAAATTGATAATCGAGAATCCAAAACGCTCAATAATTCGTTAATATTCACAGGACTTAACCCGATTCCTAAGACGGACTAAACCCCGATCCTTAGCTGATTACATACGTTATTTATCCAATCGTTTATACCGTTGCACGTCAACACATAGAACATGCCCCCAGACCTCCCAAAACGACGTCGTTTGTAAGTTATTAGGGATTGATTCATTATGTGTATTTTATATAATATGTGTATTGTTTATAAATTATGTATTTTTTATACAATATTACTCTATAATACAATTATGGTGTATTCTTGGGTATAAATTATGTACATTTTGGAACATGAATTTTTTTTAAAGGAAAACTTAACCGCCAAAATCGTAGTACGAAATTTCGAAAACAAAAAATTGAAACGACTGTCTTTTTGCATTCAGGCACACAATGCATATGCGCGTCCTGGTGCACAATTATATAATTGCCTAGTTATTCGGAGACTCTAGGAACTGCACAAACTAGAAACTAGGAATGATTAATACCTTGATCGTCTAATTGAATCGATTAAAGTGATTCAATAAAAACCTAGGAATTGAAAAAACTATAGCATAAATATATACATAACAAATTATTAACTTATCTACACTAGCATTCTCTAAAAACCAAATTAGTACAGCTGCTAAAACTGTCATGGGCCAATAATTCTTGACATTAAAAACATCAAATAAAGAAAATTACCACAAATTATTTATGCCCTATGTAGTGTTCAAGAAATGGATGTCAACAGGGCTATTAGTAAATCATTAATTCTGTTCTAATTTGTCATGTATAATCACTGAACTGCTTTCAAGTTTTCAACCTTTGAAATCTGACTACCCATTTCAGTTATAAATTAAATTTCGTGGTTTCTACCACAAGTGTCTGCTACGCTTTTGTCATGGGACAGTTTTGGAGAAAGTAAAAAGCAAGAACTGCACTCTGCTGTCTGTCTGTTTTCATTTGGAAAGCTTCTACCAAGGATTTTCTTAGATGCTCCTAAGACTACATTTTTACTGTTTCTCTGGACTTGGTTTCAACGCAATTCATGCTATAATCTATGTATTTATGTCTGCTGTCTATGTCTTCAGTAATATATAATCATCAAGATTGATTTCCAATCTGGATGAGCCAGACCACAAATCTTTGATTTAAGGGAAAATTTGTTAAATAAAAGTGTGATCTTATGTGAAACTATGTCTTTGATTTAGTCAAAAAATACGTATAAGGTTATTTGTTGGTTGATCTAAACTAAGACACATTATTTTGGACCAGTTCTCATCGTTAATTTAAATTTAAAATTTACCGTTAATTACTGGAGTCAACTGTCCGACGAATTCGACTGATATTTAACTCCAACCTAGAATCTTGAAATAGAAAGCACTCGACTATTGACAAAGAAAATTTTGAAATGTCTGCTTGGGGAGTATTATTTTCTGACTACTTTTACAAGGGGGTGACGGTTGACATTTAAAATTAGCCTCCAATTCATTATTGAGTAATTCTAAGATAAAGGACTGAAAGGTGACAATTTTTCTTTATCAAATGGATAGTTCAGTTTATTATTATATATTATATATTATATATATACTATAAGTCACGTATATAATATATATATATATATTATTTACTTATTTATTATTTATTAAGAAGGATATCGACAAACACTACTGGAAAATTCTATGAAAATTTCGGTCACCGCTGAAATGTGGTGTTAAATCAAATTAAACATCAAAAAGTGGTTGAATTGAAATAGTAACAAAGGTTTTTTTCGACACAAAAAAATGATCGAAACAAGGCTTTCTGACTGTTTCAAGATCACTTTTCAAGTGTGAAAATTCATTTAATTTGCCAGTAGTGAAACTAGGAATCAACAGCTATATTAAATATACAAATAATAATTTTAGACCGATCAACATATGACTCATATTACAGCTCATTATTTGTCATCAACTTCTATTTTCGTTGTACATTTTATTTGTAACAAAGAAAACTCATAGTTATCTAAACTATATTATTGTTTAATAGACTGCAAATTAAATCACACAATGCAAGAGAAGTAATTAATCCGTACTAAGAAGATCATGTATATTCTTCAACTAATTAATACATTACAGTATTGACAAAAATTAAATGCATGACCTTTAGGTACGTGAATCATATTCTACACACCTTAGTCATCCTTTCGTGACTGTGTGTAAAGTGTCGATAGCATGCGACCCAATCATACATAGTATCTAGCTAGTACCATTTGTAACGATTTTCACTAATTTCGAATACAATAATACCCAATATTATGCACAATTATACTCAAACTATCAATACCGGTATCAATCAATGCAATAATAATCTCATATATGTATATCAAACATCTCTTTGTATACACATGAGAAACCTATTAAATTATTTGAGGTTTGTGCAGTATAGTTTTAGTTGATTGGATAAGAAGCAGATCTTTTGTGGGCAGTATTTTGTAAATTTTTGAGGGATGAGCTGTCGTAGTACCTACTACTATTGTCCCTGTACAGACCCCCAATCAAAATATAACACTTCAATCCGAAATATAACCACAAATTATTTTGTGAGAGTGGGTCTACTTTGCAAGATGGATTCAGGTCTAAATGTTTACAATTTACCTTCTAAATATTCACAATTTACATTTTAAAAATTCACAAGTTGTATACTACGAATACACAATATTAACATATATGTAATTGATTACTTTGTTTTGTATTCACAAGTTCCGATCCTTTCAAATACTACAATCACACAATATTAACAGATTAGGACTTGATGACACTGTATTATATTTACAAATTTCCTTCTATATAACTGTTATGTGTTTTGACTTAGAAACACAATTTATATTCTTAATGTTCACAATTTCATTACTAAAAATACATAATTTATACGTCGTTTAGAACTAGTGTTCACCTTAATCCATGTTAACATCTCGAATATAACCTATATATGTATATATGTGTTAGGAAACTCGATATATTTATTTAATTATTTTAATTTAATTTAGTATTAAGGTTATCCGCATATCAACAATTGGGGGAAATACAAGTTATAATTAATATATATGTCAATCTATTTTTACATAATTTTTAAAAACCAAGGTGTATTAAAAAATTGAAAATTTGCAGGGGATCCCTAAAACTTTGACACTGTACCATTCGCTTCGGAAGGCACAACTTTTTGAATAAAGTTGTTTTTTTTTTGGGTATTATATTATTATTTATTATGTTATGTTTTGAGAGTGTATTGTAATTGTATGGATACAAAGAAAATATAAGGGTTCATTTACTTCATGAAATCATTTTTTGTCTTTTGTTGTCTAATTTTTCAATTCTC
>VALG01000764.1:0-28224 GCA_009835305.1 Ipomoea purpurea
ATAAGATGGGGATTTATTAAGTGAAATACGTTGCTAATTTTGGATAGTAAGTATTACAGGACAATATCGACTTTTTTACTGGATCTGTGCCGGCTAAATCAATGATCTATTCTTTTAGATCAAATTTGGTGATGCAACCTCAGGGCCACAACGTTCAATCGACCTTGTAACTGGATATGTAAGGGGCGACGTTGCAATCTAGTGGTTTTCTGGCAGCACAGATAGAAAGTTAAAACGAGAGGTATCTTCTAGTCCTTAGTCCTCACCCTGGGAACGCAATTTCCTACTCGGATTTTAGATTCTCTATAAACAAAATATGAGACCGAATAGCGCCATGAATAGGAGATATGTTCGGTTGTTAGACAGGATTGGTTGAGAAAGATATGCATACTGCCCCGATTGCTTGTACACACTGGATAGGAAGAGGATTACAGAAAACGAAAACGCCCCCAAGGAAGGGTCTTGAGTAATCAGATAAGTCATCCACCTATGGTATTAATACACACAGCAAAACACGTTCAAAAGAAATAAAGAATCGTGTGGACAATAAAAGAGTTGGTTGAAGAGTAGACCCGAATTTGTGAATAAACAAAGAAGATTGTATGACTTTAATTGATTCTGGTAAGCAAATCTTATATTCCTATGAGGGATCCAATTGCAGGTGGAGTAGTTGGATGGAACAACTACTGCCCTCAGGGTTTACTCATTTTATTGGGGCAGCTATCTCTTCATGATATTTTCTCCAACATATTTATAGACTTCAGACACAATAGGAGAAGGACCCTGTTTTCTGGTGTAGAAATTAACCAAATAGGAGATGAAAGTCTAGATATCTTAACGCAGAACAGCAGTAATATATAACCTTTCCAAGCAAACAGATGTGCAAGTTTGCCTCGGGACTATAGTGGGTTTTTGCAATCTCATAATCGCTCCTATGAGATCTTAAACCAGTTGGTATGGAGACTACTAAATCTAAGTAAATGGTGGGTGAGATTTTGATGGTGATTCGGCTCAATTTAGGTCGCGCGGTACATCCACGGATCTGCTTCTGCTAACCTTGTCTACTAGGGAGGGGAAGTTAGATATGGACGGGTATCATATTGTCAATGGATAAGCATGAATTGCCCAAAATATGGTGGTAAGAAAACAGTACATCTTGTTACAAATTTTTTACAAGCATTGGCCAACTCGCAAGGAATATCTTTCTTCGATTTATTTCTTTGTTTACAACTGAATACGATAGATACAGACACACTAAGCGCAGGGAGAGGGTGGGTGCGACGTGGCGCGCGCCGGGAGGGGGAGGGGGTGTGAGGCGGGGAAGAGGGGTGAGGTGTGGCGGGTGTGTGGGGGAGGTGGGTGTGGGGAAGGGGGCTTCGGATGTAAAAAGATTGTTGTTTGTGTGGCTCGCGCTTCACTCTATGGATAAGAGGAAGGCCAGTATATTTATCAAACTGACAGAGAAATTTGTTTGAATGTATTTTAACGCGCGAACAGAAGAATTATGACGAGCAATATAGACGCATAACTTGGAGGTCTAAAATTGGGATGCAAAAACACAAAAGTTTGCAAATTTATAAAACACAAAAGTCTGGGACAATATTTAAGTACCAAAAGTCATGTTAGGACGAAATTGGAGAAACCACTATATTCGAGGACAATTTTGGTAGTTGAACATCTTTCTACAATTTTAAAACTTCAAACTTCCAAAATTATATCTTAAATAATGGATATTATCATGGGAGAAAATTAATTACGGTAAATCATGTTCGAACATGAATATATATATATAAATATCAGCAATATATAATATACTATATAATATATATACTATGATATATATATTATAATTTAATACTTTGAAGTTATAACGGCCGGGCATGCAAATAATGTGCCAAGAATAAATATATATATATATATACTCGTAATTGTCATTGCGGATGCACAGACTATTTTTAATTTAACAAATTTATCATATCATTAAATTTTTGACATCCTCAAAAGTTAAGCAAGAAATTAATGGTTGTGGAAACAGAAAACGTAGCTTGAGTTCTTCAGCTAAGAATTAGTTTTATTAAAAATGTAAGTATAACTATACATAATATTTAAACTTTTAAAAAGTTAATATGTTATTATTACGTTGATTTTAAAGTTTATTGTTACTTGTATTATTATTTGAATTTTGAATTGAAATAACTATACTTAATTATATAACTAAACGTATTTAAATAAATTTGTAAATAAAATAACAGGCAAATTTGTCGAAAATCTCGCACAAAAAACTTATTCATTGAAAAAAGATTAATATTTATAAGAAAACCCCCCTTAAAACTTGTTTTATTTTATGTTTGCCAGCATCTTGTGCTAGATACATGTATGGCTCCCTATATGGAGGTCATGAGAATGAGCCTTCGGAAACAAAAAATGTTTTACGTTTATATCTAATGTCTCCTTTTTATGATGTGTGGAAGTCAATTAATTATAATGAGGTTAAATGAATATATACACAATATATTAAATATAAAACATTTTTTTTTTTTTTTTTTTTTTTTTCTTTACCAAAAATTTGAACCAATCCTTTTTCCCTACCTCATTTTGCTTTAATTATAGCAAGTGATAAGATAATAATAAAATAATAATTATAAATATAATACACATAATAATTAACTCAAAATATGTAAAAATACCATCTACCAACACAATTAATGTATTCTATACTGCTAAGTTTTGTTCTACAAAATACATTCATACTTTTAGGTAAGATTTTGTGGCTCAGCCTACCGCCTTCATTTTGCTTAATATATATATATAAAATAAAAGATGCTAGCACAATTGTTGCATGGAGGTTTGGAAAGTTTGAAAGTCACGAGTTGTATATTCATTCTCCAACTGAAACAATTTTCAATAATTGGTGAATGGACAAAGCTAAACTGAACTTTTCCAAAATATTGAAAAATGGACAAAGTTCCAACTGAATAATTTTTCCAATATTGGAAAATGGACAAAGTTCCAACTAAAAACAATCAATATCAAAAATGAACAAAATTCCAAACAAGAACATTCAATATTGGAAAAAGACAAAGCCTTCCGTCAAAGCCCTTCCAGCAAACTCATTCTCCACCTACTGTATTTCAATTAACTTTCTACCAAACCAAAATAATGTTTATAACTCCACAATTCAAAATATTATTTAAGCTTTCATGTTAGTCCGTTTGAAACATTAATCTTCATTACTATATAATTTCCAACATCTTCAACTCCACATAAAGGGAAAATAGGATCACATCTGACCTGTTTCAACATTAAAGCATCCTTAGTGGGTAACCGCGCTGTACACAATGTCAAGAAGAAACACTTTATTTTCGGGGGGTAAGCGTAACTTCCACAATCCTGTCCACTCAAAACCATTCATACTCCCTCCCATCTCAGTAGCAAGTTGGTATGCACTGCGAACAGAATATAACCATGACCCTCCCACTTCGACATAAGAGAATATAACAATACTTAGTTGCTTCTCTCACTGAATCCCATCTTTTCCATAACTCGCCCCAAAAATCCCAACTTCATCCGATTGTAGGCCTTACTCATGTCCACTTTCAAAGCCCCATAGCCCATATTCCCCTTTACATTTTCATTACATGATTAGATTTATAAGCAAGTAACACATTATCAACAATGGACTTCCCCGAAATAATGGCACTTTGTGCCGAAGAAATAACAGAATGTATAATCCCCGTAATTTATTTGCTAATACTTTTGCACAATACGATAAATTACATTACACACAAAAAATTGGTCTAAAATCAACCATCAAATCAGGATGCTTCTTTTTGGGGATTAAAACAATATGTGTTTAGATGCAGGCATATGACTAGTAGCAATGAAAGTTTGGCAGAAAGTTACTACTTCTTCGCCCAGAACATCCCAGTGCTGTTGGAAAAAAGTCGGCGACAAACCATCCGGTCTCAAGGATTTATCTGTGTGCATCCCGAAAATTGCCGCTTTAATCTCTTCTGGTGAAACTGCCTTATTTTTAATATGTTAAAAATGTACTTTACATCATTCCAAATGATTCGTCGGGTCAGACGGTAGGGGCCTTAGGGTTGGGGATTCAACCTTTGGGAGAAGGAAGAAAAGTCCCATCTACCAAATGACATGTGTGCCCATTGGTATTTAATGTTATTGACATGTCAACCTTGAAGCTACGAAATCATTATACAATAGACTATGGTTCTAATTGCAAGTCGTGCATTGACATATATTTTTGTTATACTAGAGGTTTATTTTTAATATATTAAAAACAAATTTTTAGTACACTAAAAAATATATTTAATAACGGCCGGTTAACCATGTAATATATACTATGCAGCAACGTTTTGCACAAAAAGAATAGTATACAGAAGGTTGCCCTAGCTTTCCTATGGTAGCATTTTGCAAGCTTGCAAGCCATATGACTTACAAAATAAAAGAAATAAAAAATCACACAAGCTTCCACAACATCTTGAAAGATGTGTTCAACCTTATTTTCTCAATCATTCTCCCTTTTTAGGCCCAACATTCCTAATTATAATTTCAAATTTTGATTATAAATACAAATAAATTTAAATAAATAAATAAATAAAATAATCTTTACAGTGTTGATTATGAAATTCCAAGTTTTTAAACATATGTTAACTACTGATATCACCATAAAATTTTCGTATTTTGCATAAAAAAAAAAATTGTCAATTATTATTAAGCTCGTTTCTTAACTGTTGTGTGTGGCTCTCATTATCTTATCCTTCTACTGGATATAAATTTATATGATAATTTTTATAAGTAGGTTTTTTAAAAAATAAAAAAATAAAAACAAATCTATAAGAACAATGACAGAAATAATTGTTCCCTTGGAGCTGGGCGCTCAAAAATGGGAAGATGGTGACATCTATGTAGCTAATGGGAGGAGTCAAAAGAGGTAAAACCAAACACCCACCATGGGGCTTGAACCCACAACCACAAGGTTAAAAGCCTTGTGCTCTACTAACTAAGCTAGACAGGCATATTGATATAATTTAGAGATAAAACTTTAACGTGCTCACATTAGTCAGGCCTTAACTCATACAAAATGACTGTCACTCCCGCTTCACATCAATTGCATTGTAAAGAGCTTTGTGACTGACAATGATTAACCTCATTTCTTTGCATCTCTTTCCTCTCCTTGCCCTGCCGCACATTTACACTCACACTGAAAAGAGACATAAATGTATTTGAACTATTACGTTTAAACCTTACAATAATATTTCACTAATGAAATTACGATGTATTCTCCTGCAAAGTTCTCTTTTCTGATAGCTTACAGTTGCAAGATAGAATGTCTACGATTGGATGCATAAATCGTGAAACCCCATATTGCCTGCATTTATAAAACACATAGAGAAATTATGTAAAGATTCGCACCCTCCAGACAACAAGCAACCATTTTTGAAGTAAACAAAAGCATATTATATAAATCATCACACTCAACAGGTAGCTCACTGCAAATGAGCTCTCCTTTGTGGGGGAGTAATTCTTGGGATAATCTGAGTTCAATTCCACAAGTACACCATTTGGGCCAGCTTCTGTGCCTCGTCGAGCGAACGGTGACCTGGACCGTTAAACGATAGAGAGGAAGACCCGGACCACATGTTTTAGTGGGTAAATAGTACCTTACCAATATACTGACCTAGGTGTTGGTTCCCGCCTGGTGCCATTTATTTTTATGATATCCCTATCTTAATTACTAGATATATGAATCCCCGTGTGTTAAAGAAAATGTTCATTTTTGTCCAGTGTGAGATATCTTGAAGAACTTCCATTAATATCAATCTAGAGTTGATTATTGTTTGAACACTTAATCTGAAACCACTAATACTATTATTTATTAGATATCTAACAACTACTCAACCCAAATTAAAACTACAATTTTAGATCAAATGATTGATGAGGTTGTAACAAAAACACCAAAATTCCAAACAACAAATAAGAAGGGCAAACACATCTCTTAGCATCAGTAAGCAGCATCGTAACCTTGGTGATTTTCACAACCAACAAAAAAGAATACAATACAAAATTTTATGTTAAAATGACCATTTTTAGTAACATATTAAATAAAATATTTAATTAAAATTTCAATCAATTCTTTCTAAAAATTTTATTCTCAATTACCATTAAGACAATCTATGGAAACTAAAAACATATTTATAAAGTATAAATGAATATTTTATAATACAGAGACATTTAAAAAAAAATGCCCCAAAAAAAATTAGCCTGTGCCGTGCATGCCCAAGTCCACCTTGCCCAATCCAACCACCTCCCATAAAGGAAGCAACTTGGTTTCATTGGATTCAACAAGAATCCGTCCGAAAATCTCAATGGATCCTAAGTTTTGCCAGGACCAATGTTAATTCATTATTATTAGTGGTGTTGCTATTTCACCACCCTTTGGGTCAAAAAATGGATATAAAGGTATCTTTGAAATTGAAAAATGTGAAAAACTGCAATATTTATATATAGTGTGTAAAGGAAATTCTATTTGCACCACCCTATTTGCTATTAACACCACCTATTTAAATAGGGTACATACATTTATAGGTGGTGCAAATACAAAGTGATATTTACACCACCTCTCGATTTAAATTATATCAACATTAATATTTATTATTTATTATTTATTTAATAATCAAATTACTAAGGTAGAAATAAAATAAAACTTCTCCGGGAAGCTATGGGCTGGCCTTTCCGACGGAAAGCAACCCAAGCCATTACATGCGCCTTCTCACCGGAGAAGGCGACCCAGGTTCCCTCTGCAGTGAGAAGGCAACCCACTGGGTTGGGTTGCCTTCTCTATTGCGGGGAGTGTAAAGCGGGAACGTTCAGTGCGTTGGGTGTTTTTTGTTTGGGTTTTTTTATGTTAGGGTGTTGTAGATGAGTGATTGGACATGGGGGGGATGTGTAAATGGGAAATTAATCACACCACCTATTTAATATTTGCACCACCTATGAATAGCGTCAAACCCTTTATAGATGTGGTATTAATTAAAAGAGTTATTTGCACACCCAATCAATTAATATACCAAAAGATAATATTATTTTATAATTTCTTTTTCTCATCAAATTATTAATTAAAAAAAAAAAAATTAACAATCGCCTCTCCCGTGAGAAGGCAACCCAGGGGTAAGCCGTCTCACGGAGAAGGCGACCAGGTACCTTCTCTCGCCTTCTCCAGTGAGAAGGCAGCCAACCACCTGGGTTTCTCTCCGGTGAGAAGGCAGCCAGGGGTTGGCTGCCTCTCCCGGATAAGGCGACCCCCGTGAGAAAGCAAGCCCAGTTTTCATCTCCGGTGAGAATGCATGCCATGCCTTTCACGGAGAAGGTGATAGTATTGTTTTTTTTGTTTAATGATAATTTTTGAATTAATTAATTATACTTAATATCTAATAAATGCAATTTTACTAAAGTTGTCAGAATAGCATTTGACCCGTTCATTTAGCTATTTGCACCAACCCTATGTATTTTTATAGAATTGATGCACATTTTATATTTCAATGACATTTAATACCATATTTAGTCCAAAGAGGGTGCAAATAGCAACCCCCGTGGCCAAAATAGCAATGAAAACCCACTTTGACTATTTACACCACCTATATAATCATTGAAATTTTTTAACTTTTTAAATTTTCAAGGTACTTCATACCCATTTTGACTAAAGGGTGGTGCAAATAGCAAACACTGGTGTAAATATTCAAATGGATATTCACTTTTGCTATTTACACCACTTATTTAAACCTCATTTATGAAGTATAACTAATAACTTTTAAATTTAAAATTTAATTAATTAAAACATTAAATTAAAAAATGAACTGATCACCTTAACTGTTTTTTTTTTTAACATTAAATTAAAACCTCATTTACTATTTTATTTTTTAATTGGCCTAATTATTTGTGCAATATTTTTTAAGATTTAATTGAAAATTTTTAATTTTTATTCTAAAACTAGCTAGGTAAAAATTAATATTGGGAGTTTGAGTAGCACTCAAGTTTCAACCCTCGACCTCTAAGTTAAAATATAAATAACCACTATATTCCTACATACCCCCCCCCCCCCCCCCCTCTATAGAACCTTTTAAGTTTAATTGAAAAACTTTTTATTTTTATTTTTCAAAACTATAGCCTAGGTAAAAATTAACTATTGAAACCTTTCTAAAAATTGGGGGGCCCTCTAAAATTTTAGGGGGCATTTTGGAGGTAGTCCAGCATTGCACAACTAAAATCCGGCCCGGTATATAAATAGTATATATATATATACCTATAGTATATATATAGACTAATATATATATATATATAAGTTAAGTATTTAGTTATGTATATTGTATATGATATATACTATATTATATATATGATCTGTGTATACTGTGATTCTTATGCTTACTCTTTAGCTGGGATAGCAACTATATTGTTATTTAATCCTATGGAAATATGCTATATGAAGGTATCTAAATGTTTTGCAATTGGAATATTTGTATTGTATGATTGTGTATTTGGAAGTCTTTTGACTGCTGATTTGCTGTATTTGGTAGCGAGGATACGTCGGGAACGGGAGTCCCGTTGCCTAACCCGTGGGAAGCTAGCGAGAGAGGGCGAGAACAAGAAGAAAGAAACGTGCGAAAATAATACATCCAAACAACTATTAATTATTATGTCTTTAGTGACATTAAGCCGTAGAAAGCAAATAATTATTACAATCATAAATCATACTTCAAGCATCAATATTAAATCATCGTTTATGATTATAAAAATTAATAACAATATGAGAAAGACTGAATTAAGGTCCTCACGAGTAGCTTAATTAGTTTCCGGATCACGCATTACACTTAAGAAAAAACTGGAATTAAATACTTGACATTTCGTATCTTATTTGACTTCATTCATTTAGCGATTTTCTCTTATTCTCGTTACCCCAAAAGGCTGGAATCTCCAGCCCTAAGGGGCTCCCCACCCTCCGAATGCCGACATTGCATGTGGGGGAATGTGAATCACGGTATCTCTATTTGTCTGATAGCATTTTCGCAAACCTGCAATCCATAACATAGAATTTTAGTTTCAATAAATAAACCATAAATGAAAGTATAGCACCATAAAGTTAAAGTTAGTTCTCCGAAATATTACACTTGAAATGAAAATTTTAGAATTATATATTTGGAGATACTTAATCAAATAAAATTTGATAATAACTTAATTAGAACTATAGACAAAAACTTTTGTGAGACCGTCTCGGGTCATGTAATACTTATATTGAAAAATGTAATATTTATCAAGAAAAAATGTTTATTACTTATATGGAAAATGTAATACTTTTGAAAAAAAAATGATACGTTTACATTTTGATTTAAAACTATTGCATTTTTCCTTATAAATATTAAATTTTTATAGAAAAATGTAATACTTTATTCCAATCATTTTCCATCCCATCTTTGACGAAAAATAAAAAAAAAATCACTTTTTCCGACCATGTTTGTGAGTGGTCGGAAAAGTGGTCAGAAAAGTGAAGATTTCCAACATGTCGACCGACTAGACAACCTAGGCGGCCTAGTCAGTGCCGAGCTAGGAGGTCTAGTCAGCACCTAGGAGGCCTAGGCAGTCAGTGCCTAGGCAGTGCTTAGGCGGCAGACCACTGATTATGGTGATACACTAGGCGGCGGACTAGCGCTTAGTGCCTAGCACCGATTAATCGGTGGCTCGGTGCCTTGGCCTGAGTTTTGCAACATTGAGTGTGACCCTTAGAAGTAATATGATTATTGGAGGTGGGTATTTAACTTTTGTTTTAAAGGTGAAGACAAAAAAAAGGAGGTGAAGACCTTTTCAAGGCTTCTTCATTTGTCCCACGAGTAGGAACAGGCTTATAGTGTCCAGTCAAAAGATCCAATTTGGAAACAGGTTTCCTCAGCAACTCTTCCCAACTTCTTGCAATTTCTTCAAATTCTCCTCCGTCGTCACATCAACCGAGGCCAAATCTCCCTCTAACTTATCTTCCTGCACCCATTCAAACACCAAATGTGATTAATGTATAATACCAAAAGTGAAATTTCTCAGCAAAAACAATATATATATAATAATCTGATCTTACTTGAATTCGGAGGTAGTTGTCTCCGACATCGAGGGACTGAAAACTGGTGGCGATGTGATAATCCACCATGTCGGAGCTTGCGTGGGAGAAAAGATCAATCAAAGGGTTGGCGCCGGAATGAGTCAACCATCCGAGGATGCCCCATTTGGCCGCCATGTCGGCAGTGTATTTCTGGGAATATTTTGAAGATCCTGTGCCTAATGAAAGTATTAGGAATGGTCGTCGTTGGTTGTTATTATTGGTTGGAAAAATAACATTTTGAATTGGGAATATTCTGGGATTATTGGTTGCTCGCCATATTGGGAAATCTGGATCTTTCCTCACCATTTTTTGCGTCACTGTGCTGATCGCAACCAGAGTCTTAATTACATGCAACACAAAACGGAAAAGTTAACGATAGCTAAAATGTATAATTAACTGATAACTATATATAGTTATATACATAATGTATGTATATATAATATATACCGGATTGTTAGCGCAGACGCCGCCGTCGACGAGGTTGAACTCAAACATGTTGCCTCTATCATCAGTGTTCTGAAAACAATGAGCAGGAAAATACGTTGGAGCTGCGGAACTTCCTATGCATATGTCTGACAATTTAATGGCCAACTCAGGACAATCCTCCGCCTGCATATTATATTATATTAAGTGACTCTTACAGTCTCACAGATCTTTATTTCTGAGATGAACTGAATAAGACATGATGAAAATATAATATTATTCGTTATTGGGTCGAGATGAAAATGTAATAAATATACCAAAAAATGCATCACACCTAATGGTGCATTTTGGAAGACTTTATATATATATATATATATATATATATATATATGTCCATGTATGTGTACCTCGTAGTTGGTGAATACAAGTGGTTGAAAATTATTGATGTCGAAGGTGGGGATGACAACTGGAGTCAAAGTTTGATGCAGTCGAGTGTTTCCAAGCTTCTCTTCAAGAACTTTTTGGAGGTATTTACCGTCATATTTGGGACCACTCAACGATGCCAAACTTCTTCTGATTCTTCCAAACAGACCGCCGCCTCTGCATGTCATGTATCTAATGCAACCAACACAATTTATTATATTGATGCATCCAACTATTAATTTATGCTTATTATTTGTCAAATTTAGGGATGAAAAAATCCCAACCCAGAGAATTGAAATACATTAATATTACTATATTTTCAGAATAAATTTCAACGGTTCAAAAGCAAAATATCATATGCAGAGTGGATGAAATTTTAGGTTGATTGAAAAAAGGGGATAACATTTATATTTAAACAAATAAAAATTTGGATGAATAAACCATGTTTATTTAGGGTCCGTTTGGAAAGAAAGAAAATAACTTCGTAAAAATGTGTCATGGAGAATAAGTCATTTTTCAGAAAATGATTTCTTTCTCGGTGTTTGGCTGCACAACAAAAAACTGTTATGTGTGTTTAGTTCATTTTTAAGAAAATGAGTAGATTTTCGAAAGCATAATTCATCTTCCTCAATCAACAATTGTAAAAACAATGGTGCAGTCAAGACACCACGGCAAGAATAAAAAAAAAAAAAAAAATTTCTGAGAACAAACTCAACGATCCACCTATCTGGATGCGGAAAACCCCAGTTCATCGGTTGCGGAAACAAGAACTAGTTTCCGCATCGGAGTCTTAGTTCTGATTTGACACGGGTTTCCAAACACACACTTAATTCTATAAAGAAATTTTGAGATCACATTTTTCTTTGTAGGCATTACAAAATAGTACAGTAATAAAAAAGTTACTATATACCCGTCTCTGGAAATATCATAGGGCCGTGCTCTTTGTAAAAGGGAACAATGTCTTTTTGCATAAAAAAGAGGAACGATTGTCTTCATTTGGAGTGCTGTTAACATGGCGGTCACCAATCCTCCAGTGCTTGTTCCCAGCAATCAAAGTCGAAATAGGTCGCAAATTCTCACATTTTCACCATCTAATTCCTAATCAAAATAAATTAAAATAAACATACTTTAATTTCACCACTCATGTCCAAATATATGAAAAAAAAATATGCTTCAAATACTCTTAATTTAGTAAGTCATTACTTGAAGTTGGGCTTCAAGGAAGCAAGAATATAGCAGGAATGATCCCTCCTAATACCACCTCCGTCAATGCTAAGAATTCGCAATGAAGGTTCCATCCAGAGTTGGAGTTGAATGCCATTTTCGACTGTTATAGCTTAAGGTTTTTGTTTCTGGTGTTTACGGGAAAGAGGCATTTGTGTTCTTTTATAGGCATTTGATAGACGAACGGGATTGTTGTCTAAATAAAATAATGTTCAATGAAGAATACAAAAATTGACTAAAAATTAAATATGACTAACGCCCTCATCTAATTTTTTTTTTTTTTTTATTTATGATATTTGACTAAAATTAAATATGTCCTAACCGACCCTATCTAGTTTGTTTATTTATTTATTTATTTATAGAATAAGTTTGACTTAAATTAAATATGTCCTAACGACCCCAATTTATTTTAAATTTTTTTTTATAGAGATATTTTACTTTAATTCTTTGAGTCGGTTGACTGAGAATTTGCCATCGCTTTGTCGGGATCGGAGTGTGGGGATCCTTAAGGCTGGGGATTCAGTCTTTTGGGTAAGAGAATTTGCCATCAAAGGGGTAAATCAGTTGTTGATCGTTGCAAGGAGACTGGATGGTGAGGATGGCTATGGAAAAAAGGGAGCTTTGGAGAACGGTTAATGATTCGCCGAGTGGCATTGTACGTCATTATATTCATGAAGATCGGCTTGGTGTAATGTCCCCAAGAAGAACCGTGACGGATATGATTAGGAGCGTATTTTGGGTCTCCTCTCCCAATGATCCAAGTTTTGATTAAATTTAGGGTATGTTTAGAAACTTGGAAATTGTTTTTTTGAAAAATAATTTCTAAAAAAGAATCATTTTTTCAATTTTTTTTTTTTTTTTGATCTTTTGATGTTTTACTAAAGGTCATAAAATTATCTTCTTTTTTTAGTTAAAAATTAATTAAGAAATTATCTCCTTGATCCATTAACTATTGGGTCAAGTGTGATGTCAACTAACTAACCTCACTTGGTGGAGGAGACTAGAATTGAGCTAGCTCGATGTCAGCTTGTTGCAGAGGTTGGCTCATCACAATGGAAATGATTCAAATCGAGGTCATCAAGAGCGGGAGGTTGGTCGTCCAATCCAAGTGAAATATGCATTGGACCTGTTGGGCGCTAACGTGCCAATAAAGAATGGTTGAGCCCGAGACTAGGGGAAAATAGGCAAATTATGCCCTTGGAAACGTATTGATCGAGAATGGTGAACACAAGGCAAAACGACGTCGTTTTTAAACAAAAAAAAATAAAAATAAAAATAAAAAATTGCGAATGTGGAGTTAACGGCGCGCGTTGATCAAAATTATGAATTTCTGTTATGAGATTATGAATTTTTCATAAAATTCATAATCGGATAACAGAAAATTCATAATCGGATAAAGGAGATAATCATAATCGGATACACAGAAAATTCATAATCGCATAACAGAAAATTCATAATCGCATAACAGAAAATTCATAATCCGCATAACACGAAAATTCATAATTCATAAACAGAAATTATAATCTTATAACAGAAAATTCATAAATCTCATGGTTCCAAAGTGAATGTGTAGGCATGGTTTTCAAAAGTGAATGTGCAGGCATGGATCCATAATTTATTAAATCCCGTGATTTTTGACGGGAATGTGTAGGCATGGCTTCCAAAGTGAATGTGCAGGCATGAATTCCATACATTTTATGAATGTTGAAATCATTGCTCACCCTCAAATTAAAGTGAAACCCGCAAAAATTGAAAAAAGAGAAAAAATCACGCAATTAATTAAGAAAAAAAAAAAAGAGAAGATAACTGTCTAAACCGTTTAGAACCGTGTTTCACCATGATGGTGAACACGGTTCCATTGGCATAACGACTGGGGAAAATAGAGTCCCTATGAAGATCAACGTAATAAAATATATATTTTTGTATTGTGGTCAGACCACTAAAAACATTACCTTCAATATAATTTTCGTTAATAAATCTCGGCATCTTGAGTTTTGATATTTTCAAGGGAGGCCCTAACCCCATATGCGAACCTTTCAATTCCAAGAGACGGCGATGATACTCTAGTTAAGGCAAGGGAACGTAGTCGTTCATAACAAGAAAAATACATCCCAGAACCAACAAAATAAAATGCAAGATAGCAGCCTAGAGTCTATGCGTTCGACAGGAGCTCACAAGTCAATAAAATATTCTCTGATCTCTGACTAACGACAAGTCGTAATTTGGAGAGTGGGACTGATGATTGATATATTAAGCATGAATCGAAGTTATAGAGCAACCCGACCTGAGTTGAAGCGGAAACCCATAGAAGGAAGATATATGAGCCAGTAGCATTCGCAAAAAAAAAAAAAAAGGATTAAATTGGATTGCATCGAAGACTAAAAATATAAATATCACAACAATTAAGAAATTAAATTAAATTGATATTAATTTAAATTTAAATTTACAAGATCTAAATAAGAATAATTAGCCAACTACCATATAATGTGATGACATCCGATTACCTTTCTAAATGGGGTGGTCATAAGTTCGAATTTCGATGGTAAAGACATAGATTCTTTTGGACTGAAAATATTTGATATAGTATAGAACAGATACTACCTTACAAAAAATCATAAGTATTTAAAAAAAAAATGTTATTAATACTCTTGCGCTATTTTTTGAATGCTACTGATTTTATTACATAGGAAAAGTCACTACATGCCATCTGAACACACGGTGTTTGGCCCCTCATGTGCGCTATTACTTTACTTAATAATAATATTCTCATCCAGTTGAAATACTACAATAATAGAAGCAAAGCATGCAGCCAAAGCTCGGCAGTTGGATCGTAGAATACTAGGTAGGAAACTGTCTGTAATCAGCGAAGACTAAGAAACAAAGATTTTTTATTTTTATTTTTTTTGAAAAGAACAAAGAATTTAATATGCTAAGTCTTTAATAATTAATCACAACATATTATTTCAACATATCCATCCACTTGCTAATGTGAAAATAAAACTTTAAAAAAAAACATCTCTTGGTTATCATGAACGGGACCGATCTCAACCCGTGTTAAGAAAATATATTTGTTAATCAAATACGAATCACATATTGTCAAATGATTTTTGAGAAAAATTTTTGGTCCACACATTGATCCTTAAATTACCCGTTATTTATCATGTAAATATAAATTACCGTAGTCCCGAAAAAAAGTGACCGAGTAGGTGGAACATGACTCTCGTATTTAAAGGTACGAGTGCGATTCTTCCCAACACTATTTCAATTAGGTCGTCATACAAGATCGTTATAGTGCAGTTGTCTTTCATGTGTGATTTGCAGACTATTACGCAATAATGAAGTGCACATAATTAGATAATAACGGTAAGTTTCTATGCAAACTTTAATGTGTAATGTTTATGTTGGGTTGTTGGTCGAGCTGAGTTTAGCCTTGCTCTATTCAAGATATGGTACTGTGACTTACCATGAAATAATGTGACGTCAATCACAAGTTCGAATCAATGGCCAGGTAGTGCTGGAGTTAACATGAATGAATGGACAAAAGATGGTTAGTTGTAGTTAGAATTCACACGAATGGACAAACCGACAAAAGATGGTTTGTTGTTGGGGTTTGGGTATAGTAGCTTAAGTAGTTAAGTAGGCTTATTCACAATATAATTTAGAACGATATGATTTTGGTATTTTAAAAAATAAATACAAAAGGTGTGTTTGGTTGGTATAAGGGAAACGGATTGGAATGAAAATTAAATACTTGATAATAGTAATATTGTTGAAAATTATGGAATTTTCGACCACCTAAAAGTAATCTTATATCAAGTCGAAAGCAAAAAGTGGTCGGAAATAGTAACAAAGGTTTTTCCGGATATCAAAAGTGGTCGGAACAAGGCTTTCGACTTGATTTAAGATCATTTTCAAGTGGTCGGAAATTTCATAATTTCCAACAGTGAAATGAATTTTGGTAAAAATATTTTGCATGTTTAGTAATAGGGTGGAATTGGAATAACTACCAATATTGATATTTAGTTATGTATGTATGACCCTATAATAATAGGAATAAAGATTTTTAAAATATAAAAATAAAAAATTAAGACAATTGATCCTAATATAATGACATCCAAACACTAGAATTTACTATATAAGTTTCTCCATTTGAAACATTAATCTTCATTACTATATAATTTTCAATATCTTCAACTCCACATAAAGGGCAAATAGGATTGCATCTGACCTATTTCATCATTAAAGCATCCTTAGTGGGTAACCGTGTTGTACACAATATCCAGGAGAAACACTTTATTTTCGGGGGTAAGCGTAACTTCCACAATCCTGTCCACTCAAAACCATTCATACACCCTCCCATCTCAGTAGCAAGTCGGTATGCACTGCGACCAGAATATAACCCATGATCCTCCCCCTTCAACATAACAGAATATAACAATACTCAGTTGCTTCTCTCACTGAATCCCATATTTTCCATAACTCGCCCCAAAAACCCCAACTCCATTCGGTCGTAGGCCTTATTCATGTCCACTTTCAAAGCCCCATACACTACTGAAAATTATTGAATTTCCGACCACCTGAAAGTGATCTTAAATCAATTCGAAAGCAAAAAGTAGTCGGAAATAGCAAAAAGGGTTTTTTCGGATACCAAAAGTGGTCGGAACAAGGCTTTCGACTTGATTTAATATCACTTTCAGTGGTCAGAAATTTCAGAATTTCCAGTAGTGATAACCCATATTCCCCTTTACACGATTCATTGCATGATTAGATTCATAAGCAAGTAACACATTATCGACAATGGACTTCCCCAGAATAAAGGCACTTTGTGCCGAAGAAATAATAAATGTAAAATCCTCGTAATCTATTTGGTAATACTTTTGCACAATACGATATAGTTACATTACACAAAGAAATTAGTCTAATGGATATATTTGAGAATCGACCCGAACCGACCCCAGGGGCGCGAAGCAAGAACGGGTCCCGGGGCGGCGCCACGTACCCGCCCCGGCCGAGGCCTCGCCACGTGGCCCCCTGCACGGGCCACGTTGGGGGTCGGACCGGCCTCTCCACGTGACCCCTGCACGGGCCACGTTGGAGGTCAGACCGGCCTCTCCAACGTGGCCCCTGCACGGGCCACGTTGGAGGTCGGGCCGGCCTCCCAAGAGGTCGGACGACCTCCACATGGGCCCGGTCCGAGCCCATGACGGGCTCGGCCCGGCCCGCAGCGCGGCCCGGTCGCGAGACCAGGCGCGGTCAACCCCAGATCAACTAACCCCCCCCGTTTTAGGGGGAGGCGGTTGGGGGGCTTAGGCTTCGTATAAAAGCCCCCCTTTCCTAAACAAGGGACATGCTATCTACGATCTACTTTGTCAACACACTTTGTACTAGCAAACCATTGTAATAGCCTATTTACGGCCCATATTATAATATACGGTCCTCACGACCTACGGTCCCTGCGGCCTTACGACATCATTTTGTCCCATTATATATTCCCCTTATTACGTTCTTATCCGGGTTTAGTGATTCGGGTCACCCCGGGTTAATTAAATCCATCATAGTCTAAAATCAGTCATCAAATCAGGATGCTTCTTTTTGGGGATTAAAACAATATGTGTTTCATTCATAGATGCAGGCATATGACCAGTAGCAATGAAAGTTTGGTAGAAAGTTACTACTTCTTCGCCCAGAACATCCCAGTGTTGTTGGAAAAAAAAGTCGACGATAAACCATCCGGTCCCGAAGATTTATTTGAATGCATTCCGAAAGTTGCTGCTTTAACCTCTTCTGGTGAAACTACCTTATTTTTATATGTTAAAAATGTACTTTACATCATTCCAAATGATTCGTCGGGTCAGACTGTAGGGGACCTTAGGGTTGGGGATTCAACCTTTGGAGGAAGGAAGAAAAGTCTCACTACCAAATGACATGTGTGCCCATTAATATTTAATGTTATTGACATGTCAACCTTGAAGCTACGAAATCATTATACAATAGACTATGGTTCTAATTGCAAGTCGTGCATTGACATATATTTTTGTTATACTAACGGTTTATTTTTAATATATTAAAAATAAATTTTTAGTACACTAAAAAAAATATTTAACAATGACCGGTTAATCATGTAATATATACTATCCAGCAACGTTTTGCACCAAAAAAAATTAGTATACAAAAGGTTGCCGGTTGCTTTCTAACGGTAGCATTTACAGGCTTGCAAGCCACATGACTTACAAATAAAAGAAAAAAAAAACCACACAAGCTTCCACATCATCTTGAAAGATGTGTTCAGCCTTATTTTCTCCTCAATCATTCTCCCTTTTTAGGCCCTACATTCCTAATTATAATTTCAAATTTTGATTATAAATACGAATAAATTTAAATAAATAAATAAAAATAATCTCTATGGTGTTGATTATGAAATTCCAAGTTTTTAACATATATGTTAACTACTGATATCACCATAAAATTTTCGTAGTTTGCATAAAAAAATTGTCAATATTATTAAGCTCGTTTCTTAACTGCTGTGTGTGGCCCCGTTATCTTATCCTTCTACTGGATATAAATTTATATGATAATTTTTATGAGTAGGTTTTTACAAAATAAAAAAATAAAAACAAATCTATAAGAACAATGACAGAAATAATTGTTCCCTTGGAACTGGGCGCTCAGAAATGGGAAGATGGTGACACCTATGTAGCTAATGGGAGGGGTCAAAAGACTGTTAAAAACAAACGCCCACCGTGGGGCTCGAACCCACGACCACAAGGTTAAGAGCCTTGCGCTCTACCAACTGAGCTAGACGGGCTTGTTGATATGAATTAGAGATAAATCTGTAACGTCCTCACATTCGGCAGCCCTTAGACTCGTAGAAAATGACCATTCACTCCCGCTCAGCATCATGTGAATTTGTGAAGGAGCCAACACATAGAGCAATTATAAAAGAGCCATCACCTCTAAGACAACAAGTGCCAGTGGTCTAGTGGTAGAATGTTCATTTTGTGTCCAGGTGAGATATGCTTGAAGAACTTCCATTAAATCAATCTAATTGATTATGTGTGTTTGGAACATTAATGGAAAGCACTTTAATACTATTATGTATTAGAGTATCTAACAACTACTCAAGCCCAAATTAGAACTACAATTTTAGATCAAATGGATTATTGAGGTGTAACAAAACAACAATACACAATCTCTTAGCTATCAGTAAGCTGCATCGTACCTTGTGATTTTTCACAGCTAGCTTCACCTTATACAAGATCCTCATCCCACCAACAAAAAATCAAATCTCCACTCGTCAATGTAGCACGAAAAAACATGAAAGCCTGTCAGACAACCAAGAGTCCATCCCTGCCGTGGCAGCCGGGAACAATCCTCTACAGACCAAGCTTAGTTTCCTGTCTCCTTAGAATCAAGGATACAAAAGTACGAGCCTATAAACAGATCCTGTTCAAGTAAAGTCGTGACTGGAATTCACAACTGAATCTTATATTTGGGTTTCCAGATACATAAGTGTTCGGTGTGGGATAGTTTACATTTATTTGAACTTTGAAGAATGAGAAGAGTAGTTCTCCAAAAAATAATAATAATAATAATAATAATAATAAAATTGAGAAGAGTAAAATCCATAAATATTTCGGACCTCTCAAGTTTCTTATAAGCTCAATTGGATCTTAAGTTTTGCCAAAACTAAATGTTAATTATTATTATTATCAGCCTATGTTGGTACCGTACATTTTCGATATTTTGGGCGGCAGATAATAATGAATTTGACAGATTTCAAAATCACTTTACACAACGGATGTATCAATTATATACCATGAACCAAGTGAATTTTGGTATAAATCAATATTCAGATTATGATTAACGTAACATATTAAATATCTTCATTAATAAATTTTGTGTTATTATAATTAATATATTATGTATATATAATTAATTATTATACCTATAATTATTAAATTATGTATTTTACAATTAATATATTATTACCTATAATTATTAAATTATATATTTTATAATAATTAATATATTATGTGCGAGTTAATCTCATGTGGGTCCTCCGAATATAATGATTTTGTCACGTATAGTCTTAAACTTTCAGGTTAATCATACCTGTAATTGTTCAACTTTTAAGTTAACCACCCTTGGCCTTCAATTTTCAAATTTTAACAAGCTGTGATCCTTCTAAATGGACGATTTTGGAGGTGTATTGTTTCTATTAGAATAGAACATCACTATAGCCACACTATTCACAATTTTAAGCTTGCTTTGGTAAAAGGAGATTAGAAAAAGATTTTAATGATATGTGTTTGATAAAATGCTCCAATATAATTGAATTGTCATGAGAATGAGATTAATTGCTAATTTTTGAGTACTCCAACTCAGTTACAATGCAATATTTGTTCATAACTACTTTCTCAACATATTGAAGCATACAAAGATTCAATACCGTCGCCACTGATGCTCAAACTCATAACTTCTCATATAGAAAAACAACTTGGTACCACTCGACCACAAGATCATTGGCATATTCATTGCTAATTAGTAGTCCGACAATCATCATAATGACATTAGCACATTCCTTGCATCTTTCTTGATCATTGCTAAGTCTACCATAATGATCTAAATCATTCCAATAATGCAAAAGTATAATTGAAAAAATTTAATCAAAAGAAGATTAATTAAACGGAAAAAAAAAAAAAAAAACTTAACCTTTTTTTTGATAATAAAAAAAAAAAAACTTAACCTAAATTTGTATTTTTTTTAAATGCAAAAAATTAAATGATTTTCAAAGTTCATGATTTATATATTAAGTTTTGTTCTAAATAATCAAAAGAAGATTAATTAAATGGAAAAAAAAAAAACTTAACCTAATTTTTTTTTTTTTTAAATTCAAGAAAATCAAATCAATAATCTATGATGCTCAACTTTGAATACTATTTTTTTTTTTGAATGCTACTTACTCTATTACAATGTAGTATATGTTCATAACTATTTTCTCACAAAGAACCAACAACACCTCAATTCTGGCTCAAACTCACAACCTCCCATATAAGAGTCCAACCCGGATGCCATTAGACCACAAGGTCTTGGCTTGAATACTATTTACTATTTATTTAGTCGGACTAATTATTTGACCAAAGTTTGTGTTAAATTTTATATTATATTTTTTAAATACATTTTAACATATTTGTAATATATGTTTAATATGCCAACTCTAATTGGGATGAGGTTCGAACCTAAGATCTTTCTTATAGAAATTAATAAGTTAAAATAATAAATACTTATTATACCAAAAAATTTTTGTTCCAGTTAAGGGCCTAACATTATTGACTCTTATTAGATTTGGAGAAATTTTATATTATATTTTTAAAATACATTTTAACATATTTATAGTATATGTTTAATATGCCAACTCTAATTGGGATGATGTTCGAACCTAAGATCTTTCTTATAGAAATTAATAAGCTAAAATAATAAATACTTATTATACCAATATTTTTTTGTTCCAGTTAAGGTCCTAACATTATTGACTCTTATTAGATTTGGAGATATAGATATAATATATCATACATAATATTACCAATTAATAGATTTTAATTAATTTTTATTTGACATTTACTTACCAAATAAGCTTTACTACAAATGTTTTGGCGGGAGATTAAGATTAAGATTAAGATTATTTAAAAATAGTTATTTAAAATTAAAAATAAAAAAATAAAACATGTCTCTGGCCATGGAGACGAAGAGACATTCGTCTCTATGTCCGGACTCTTCGTCTCCATGGCCGGAGACGAAGAGACCTTCGTCTCCAGCCATGGAGACGAAGAAAGTTTCTTCGTCTTCGGTGAAGACTTTTTTTTAATTAAATAATTATTTTTAAATAATTATTATTTAAAAAATATTTTAAATTTAGGGTGACGTGTTACTAACCTGCAAAACCTATAAATTGGACTAATTGCATGAAATTGGTTAGTTTACAGATCCAATTGATGTTTTTATTTTAGATTCAGTGACCTAATTGCATTATTGTGTGCCGTTCGATAGCCTATTTGACCCTTATTCCATATTTAATAATAATATTGTATATCATCAAGTAAAGGAAAATTAAAAATGGAAAGGAAATATTTCAATAATACTGTAATATTCTACATCATCAATAGTAAATGCATATTTTAAAAAAATAGTAAATGTAAATTAAAAATCGAACGAAAATTAAAAAATGAAACAAAAATATTTCAATAATAATATTCTACATCATCTACAAAAATGGAGCGGAAATTATGTAAAAATATCACTGCATCTATATTCTAATTGACTAATTAACTGAAAATAAATAAATAAAATTGACTGAAAATGAATCTAATATACTAATTGACTAATAATATAAAAAGAAATGAATATTAATAATTGAATGCAAATAAAAAATGATCCATAATGATTAAAATTAAAAAAAAAAAATGTCAGATCATTGGATTGTAATTAAAAATTGAACGAAATTAAAAATTGGACGAAAATATTTCAATAATAATATTCTACATCATCAACAGTAAATGCATATTTTTAAACAACAGTAAAGGTAAATTAAAAATGGAATGAAAATATTTGAATAATAATATCTACATCATCAATTAAAATGAAACAAAAATTAGGTAAAAATATCACTGCATTTGATATTCTAATTGACTAATTGACTGAAAATAAAAAAGACTAATTGGCTAAAAATGAATCTGATATTACTAATTCACAGAAAATATAAAAGGATCACTAATTGAGTGATATCTATACCATATATATTTCACTCGAGTAATCCGTCCTAATGGACTGAAGGTGTTAGCTCTAGACGATGATTGGACAAGATTGTGTTGTCACTACTAATATCGGTCTACAAAGAGGTTACAATAATGTGAAATATAATCAGTGATATTATGTTTTTTTTTAAATGAAAATTGATATATATCTAGACAAAGAATATATCTTCCATACAAATGTATTAGAATAACAATTCATTCCTATAATTGAGTTGTTAGAGAACGAGCACATTTGCCTAATTTATGAAAATATTAAACAATGATAAAAAAATTTCAAAGTTATAGCACTACATGCGTACATCTAGACATTAGCTATTAATATGAGCTATTATTTGCACAAATTCAAGCAATGATAACATCAAAATACATAAATGATCCAAACCATATCTTTAATCGCACTATATAATATTTGATGTTCTAATTTAAATAATTATATATCGATTCAAATATTTTTAATATATTACAACAAATTTGAAAATACAAGTTATTAATTATAGAAAAATGAATAAAATAATAGATGATGTGTATGAGTGTATGGCTTAAAACAAGGTAGAATGATTGGAGAGAAAAAATAAGGTTGAACACATACTATAAGATGATGTGGAAGCTTGTGTGATTTTTTTTTTATTTATTTCGCATGGAAGCAACCCGCAACCTTTTGTGTACTATTCCTTTCGTGAAAAATGCTGTCACATAGTCTATATTACATGATGGATTATTGGTAATGATGGAGAACAATGTAATGGGCATGGCCCATGTAGATTAGAGGGTGTGAGCCCAAAGGGATGAGGAGGGGGGCTAACGCGCATGGGCTCGCATGCATGCTTATACGTACGCTTGGACTTCACAAACATGCATGCACGCGTATATGCGAGGTGATTGCATGCGTACAAGGTAGCGGTTGCGCGCACGGATGACGGTTGCATGCGTACAAGGTGGTGGCTGCGCATATGGATGACGGTTGCATGCGTACAAGGTAGCGACTGCACACACAGGTAGCGGTTGCATGCGTACAAGATGGCGGCTGCGCACACGGATGACGGTTGCATGCGTACAAGGTGGTGGTTGTGCATATGGATGACGGTTGCATGCGTACAAGGTGGCGGCTGTGCATACGGGTGGCGGTTGCATGCACGTTGTTGGAGACTACATACGTGCATGCATATGGTTGGAATGGCGGCTAGTGCATGCATGCTGCGCACGGAATGGCAGCTGACGGAGGGCGGTGCGTATAGGAGCAAGAATCCCGGGATAGTGCGCGACAAGATCGGTCCCGTTCGAGCAGTTAGGGGTACGTGTGGAGAGGGGAGGATGATAAGTGCATTTTTGTCTATATTTTTACCCCCTCTTGAACCCATTTTTTTGTGAATTGCCTAAAAACTTGTGTGAATTGTGACTAATTTGTGTTGGTTTTATTTCAAGGTGCAATCATTCACAACAAGTGAGGAATTCAATGATTTGTGGGAAGATACGAGCAATTTTTGGATCAAGAGATCAATCAAAGAGTTTGGAATGCATTTAGGAATTTTCAGCAGCCTCGTACCCCCTCCCGTACGCCCATCCATCAGCCCATCCGAGATTTGAAAAACGAAGCAGGTGGCGTACGCCTGTCGTACGCCCATCCCACAGGGCGTACGATATTTCTGCCCAAAACCCAGTGTTCACTGGAAATGCACCAAAAATGGTACGCCCTGGCGTATGCCCATCCACTTGGAGCCATCTCTGCTCTATTTAGCGGTTTTGGTCATTTCAATCGTTTTGACCCATGGTTGAGCCCTAGCTTCTCTTTTCACTTCATTTCATATTGTAGTGTTAGATTACAGTTTAGATTTAGGTTTTCTTACATATTTCAGGCTTGTAATCAAGGATTCAACACTTGATTCCAAGATTTACCATCATTCTAGTGAAGTTTTCTTCTCCTCTTATCTCTTTATCTTGCAATGTTTATGCTTTACATTTATGTTTTTGTTGTTTATGTATGAATCATGAGTTAGTTATTTTATGGACTTGAGTTAGGTTGTATTATCTCTCTGATGTTTGATTTGTGATTATTGCAAAAAGGGAGAACTCCACCTAGGGTTCTGAGTTTATGAAGGATTTGGTTTGTTATTATGTTAATGTTTGGTGTACACAATCATTGGCATTTTTGGAGGATTACTGCTCAATGAGAGTTGGTCAAGATCCAGCCACTCCTTGGCCATAAACCGATTTTCCTATGAAAATGGGAAGAAATTGGGGGTTTTTTGATGCTTGTGTTCTGAATAATCTTGGAGTTGTCACCAGCGAAGTGGTGGAAATCTTTTCTAATCCTTGTTAATTTTTCACGGGTGACTTATAGATAGATTCCTACGTGCATCCCTCTAATCCTGTTGTGTAATTTTCACCATCCTGGTTAAGGCTGTTTATCCTAGAAGATAATATCCTAGTTTGATCCTTTCTTATTTTTGTGTATCTTGTCCATATGTGTTTTGTATTTTTGTTTAGTTACGTAGTCTTACTTGTTATGAATTGTGCTTAGTTCTTGTTGATTTTCTTATGCTAGTGCCTAGTTTCTTGTGATAGCACTATTGCCCTGCAACCCAATTACCCTGAGGACGACATTCACACCTACACTACATCACTCATTGCTACATCATAAAAATTGGCGCGTTTGCGGATTGGCGTAATTTGGTGTCTTCTTGGTGATGTTTAACTAGCATTAGGTGGTTTTTTTTTTTTTTTTTTTTGGGAATCTTTGAGACTTTAAGCTTTGTCTTTCTTTTTGTTTGTTTATTGTTCAAAGAGGCTTATTTGTTAACCTTGATTGAGATTTGTTGAAGGATCTTTTCTTGTGCATTCTCCTTAATTGAAGACGAAAGAAGAAGTTTTTACCACTCAATCAAGAACTTTGAATTATGGAGGGTTATGATTTCCAAGAGCAAATGTAATCATTTTGCCGATTTCATCAAAATGGGTGTAAAGCCTTCAAGGTTGGTCCATTCTCAATCATTCCTTCATTTAACGTGGTGTTCTATTGGTGAAGCTCATGCATTGGAGAATGTTACAAGTTAAACTACAAGTGCAAACCACCTCAAGATTCGTCAACCTTCCCTCAAAAGTGTGTGTAACACGAGTCAAGAGTTTCCTCAAGAAAACATTTTCAAGCTTTTGGAGCTACAATCTCCTATGTGGCTATATGTGGTGTTCTCATGCTTTGGAAGTTGCCATATATTGACTCCCACTTACCAAATGCTCACCAAGACACTACAACAAAGCTTTGGAATATATGTCAATGTCCATGAGAAAGCTTTCAAGGAGTACACCACCAATGTCGATGCACAACCTCTCTGGTGTAGCATATGTGCGAGGACACATGAAGCGGAAGGTTCTGCTAATTTTGATCCAAAATTTCTCAATATCAAGCAAGTTCCCATAACGAACCTCACATCAAGAACTCAACACAATATGAAGGACCAAATTTCAAGAAGTCCATTACAAGAACCTCAACAAGTTAATTCACATTTGAATTCAAAGAGGACGAGGGCCGAGATAATCCATGAGTCCAACAGCTTATGCAATAATGAGCTACCAAATTCCAACTAGACAATTTGATGGCTCAAAAACAAGGTTTGACAACTCAAGAACCCATTAAAGATTCATCTTCCAATGAAGAGGTTCTACAAGAGTTGCTCTTGCAAAATGAAAGTCAAGTGGTTGATGGAAATGAAAAAGAGGTGGAGGACTTGAATATTAAAATGAAGAAAATGATGATGAGGTTTATGATGAGTGCATTGAGATGGAGAAACCAAGTTGGGGAAGTGTAGAATTAGAAGGGAATGGTGATAAGGAGCAACTTGAAGATGGTAAGAGTGTAGAAGTGCTCAAGAATGATGAAATTGATGAAATTGTGGCACACATGAGGAATGCCCTTCAATGGATGACACTCCCTTGGATGAGGACTTTAGATTGATTTTGAACCGGGAGGTGTCAATGTTTTATGAAAGTGGAGGCCCCTATTGGCCAATCTTCATGTCCAAGGATTGTTCTTTCATTTTAGTGCATGAAGAGGCCAAAGATTCTCATACTTGCTCTAGAAAGAAAAATCAAGAAGCGGGGAAAAAAATCTGGAGATAAGAAAAGATTCAAGCTCATGGGCTACTATCTTGATCAAAATCTTTGTATGATTTAATGATAAGAACGATTTGAGGAAAGAGCATGAAGTTTGGAATGAAAGATGAAATGGAATCCTAGCAAATGATGTGGCGAAACTTGATGCTTAATAGGAAATTTGTTGAATGGGGCCACTTTGATAGCAATATCTGAGGATAATTTGCCAGGAAGGGATGAATGTTCTTCTCCAACTACAATGTGATGGTTGATCGAGAGGTTGAGCGAGCTTAACGACGTTAAAACTCTACGTTCATGGGGGCACCCCGGATCGTCGTACTTCATTTTATTGCTTTTCTTTCTTTTTATTTTTCTTACACTTTATTTTATTATATATATGCTTCATTTGTGCTTTCATGCTATAAAATCTCTTGACTCGTAGGAAGACACCAAAAGAGTATGCTCAATTTCAAGAAGCTTCATGATGATTCTTTGACACAAAGAGTTATTTGAAGGAGTTATCTACGCTTCTTCTAGCTTCTGTAATTGTGTATAATGATTTCTTGTGTAGATAGTAGAGATTGTGCTTTGTGGTTTATTGTCAAATCCTTTCTCCCCTTTGCTTTGTGTTTCTTTCACATCGAGCGATGAGGCCATTAAGGCGGTGTGGAGGCGAAATTAGGTGTTTCTAAAAAAAAAATTTGAAATTTTTGAAAACTTGTTGGATGGACTGCAATTGTGCATAGTGTTGTAAAATTATTTTTCCTTTGGGCCCGGAAATTGATGATTATCCCTTTTGTTGGTTTGGTGTTGTTTTGCGGAACTTTGCAATTCAACTTGTGATTGAATGAGCCAGTAAATACAATGTCGATCTATTTTGTTGCCATAACCTTGTTACCACTTAATATTTGAATTCAAAATTCTGATCTAGTTGTTGTTGCATTGCTATGAAGCTTTATCTGTGAGGATCCGGTCGATGGTTGTTTTGCTAGATTGTCATTATCCTGTGTGTAGGTCTAAGTTTTATGTCTTTCAGAAATGATTTAGCATTTTTGTTATAAGCCCGAGCCTTTCAAGGCCTACCTTTTACACATG
>VALG01000769.1:0-23875 GCA_009835305.1 Ipomoea purpurea
CAGCATTTTCATTTTAGTTATATTTGCTTGAATATTTCATTATTTTTATGTGTTTAATTTCTTGAATCCCTATTTGTGTAGGCCTGGGTGGTGGGACTGGATCGATGAGCGTATATTTTGCTTTTCATTTTTATGGTTTCATTATAAACTACTAGATTAGATTAAATTATTGCTTCTCTCTTGTCCTAATACTCATGAATTGTACACATTTTTGAAATTTAATTACATTGTGGTGGAGATAAAGATTTTGATTTTTGTTATTCAAGATTTCTCACAAGACATGGCGTACAGTAAATTGTTGTAGTTTCAAGAATTTTGAGTGTATAACAATATACTATTTATTC
Source organism: Ipomoea purpurea (assembly GCA_009835305.1). Classification (NCBI taxonomy): domain Eukaryota; kingdom Viridiplantae; phylum Streptophyta; class Magnoliopsida; order Solanales; family Convolvulaceae; genus Ipomoea; species Ipomoea purpurea. Next base: position 345 of record VALG01000769.1, read on the forward strand.
TTATTCATACAAATTCAGAAATTCAATGTAGAATCGTGTGCATTTATTTTTCAATTTTAGAGCAAATAGATAGGAGATTAAGAGGTTAGTTTTTAGTTTATTGAAAGAAAGAAAACTATTTTAGCATGTGTACAAGATTTCTAATATAGAGGAATTGTATTGTGGGTTGGGACTGAGTCGGTAGGCTGACATCATAGAGATGCCAGTAAGAAAGGGAGGAAAGGTTGCTATAGAAGTTATAGAGTGACTTGTGGGAGATGGGTAGCTTGGGAGATGTTTTCTTTACCAGTGACAAAGCATGCTGATATCAACTGGTCCCATTATGTAAAAACTGGAACAAAATCATTCTCTTCAAGTATTAATGCAATGTTAGATACACATCTCTAATTTCATAAATTCCTAATTCCATTGATCCTAAATTTCTAATTCATTTTTGCCTTAAATTATTGCATTTATGATTTCTTGATTTTATAAAATTTTCTAGTATTGCAAAGCTTGATATGTGTTCTCTTTGCCTTTACTCATGCATTTACAGAGTATTGCTTGTAAAGAATGTTTGTAATCTAAAGAAGCATGAAGTTGATTGAATTCTCAAAAATTGATATTTTATAACAAGGATGATAGATTGGAGGTAAGGATGATGTGCCACATGGTGCTTTTTGTTCTACAATCTTGTAATCATTTTTGCTTTTTTGCTGATAGTGTGTGTTGGAAATTGCACTTGTTCCTTTAAACATAAATTGCTGGATTATATGAGAAAAACATAGATGTTTAAGCATATGCTAGTGTGTTTTGGACTATGCATTAGCTGCAATATGAATCTATATGACAAGTCATCCAAGTAAAAAATATTTTTGAGAAGTCAATAGCTTATTAAGTTATTATACCTGAAAATAAGTTCACATAACGATATTTACTTTTCTTTGTTACTTGGTGTTTTTTCTATTTTGCATCTTAACTATTGTGCTAAAGAAAGGAGGTCAGGACCAAAGAAGAACCAATTGCATATGGTACTGATCTGCTATACTGGGAGGTTTTGGTTGAGATGAAATTTAATTTGTTTATAGAAATCACTTTATAAATGCATGAGAAAAATGTTATCTTTACCAATTAATACTCTTGCTTTAGTTTATCTTATGTTTACGCCATATGCAGAAACATGATATTTGCAGAAACATATCATTTGCAGAAACATTGCTTTATGAACTAGATGCTGATATTGGCCACTAGGAGGAATATAACCATGAGTGGCGTGGGAAAATGTAGAGGGTATTTTCATTTACATCAAACTGATGCTTATAAAATGTATTTCTATCTGATTGCTTGCACTAAGGTTAATTCTCTTCTCAAATATTTTGCAATTAATTTCAGTGACTTTTTCCGTTCTCTTATCTTGTGTGGTCAGGTGCATGGCATTCATGACAAGGTGGGACTGGATCAAATTTAGTTGGCTAGAGTATGCTAAAATTAGTTCAGTTGAATCCCTAATTCACTGCGCTTTTTATGTTTCAGAATTGTCTAATCAATTAATTTTCTTTTTGTATATGTGGATTTTAAAAAAAAAATAAAAATTAGGTTCTTTGCCTTTGGGTCTTTACAAAGTTTGTATGAAACATTTCATTTTTGTTAATTTGATGATGAAGCCCTTTTAATATATGATCGATTTACTTTGGATTGCCATCTTATTTGTAAAAATTAATTTGCTACCCATACAATATCTATCAGTACAACATAATATCTATGATAAAAAAATGTATTATAAAATTAATTTTATTGAGCAACAACAATATATACAAATTAAAATTTTAAAAAAAAATTGACAATAAAAATATAAACAATTAGTGACAGGCAAATCTATAATTGAGAGAAAATTTTGTTATAAATAGCAATATTAATGACGGGATTCTCTATCATTAAAAAGAATAGCATGAGAGGAATTATGATGCTTAGTCATAATTGTATTAATGACGGGATTTTTCGGTCACAAAAAGAAATTTTAGGTGACGGTAAATAGTACTATCACTATATGTCACTAATGACAGGTATCATATACCGTCATTAATTATTTTTAACCTCGGAAGCTATAACGCGGGTGGCGACGGTAAATTTCCCGTCATTAAAAGTCTTTTTATGATGGTTTTTGATTCTTGTTGAGGGTTTTACCTCTCATTAATGACTCAATTTCTTGTAGTGGTCCTTTTGTGTTTTTATGCTTTCTAAGGTATCTTTTCCTAAAGATGAAATTTTTATGATCTTTTGGTGTGTTCTTGAAGTTGGGGTTGAAGGTGAACCTTGTTAGGGGCCTTTGAGGAGTGTTTTAAGTGAAGGATTTGTCTTCAAGAGGTAATCCATGCTTTACAAAATCTATTTCGTCTATCTATATTGATGATTTATTGGATTCTACATGTGATTTTGCTATGAAATGTGAGTGTTGATGCATGTCTTTGTGAAAATGCATATCTAGACTTTTTATTAGGGTTCTTATATGTCATTGCTTGGCTATTGCTTTGATTCAAGTCATTTTGTTGTATTTGGTGAGATTTGAGGGTGTTTTGGACTTGAATTTGAGCGTGGTGTTGAAAATCCCCGAAGGGATCAATTTGTTCAGGGTTCGGTACCCGCGGGCGGAACGACGGGTGGGGGGTCCACCCGCCGGCCCCACCCGTGGGGTACGTTGGCTTGTGGGACTTGGTTCCCGCGGGCCGGAACCACGGGTTGGGGGTCCACCCATGGCTCCACCCGGGTAACGTGTGTGGTGTTGTTTGAGGATTTGTTCCCACTGATTCTTTTGACTCGGTATTCGATGTTTTGACTTCCCGATGTTCTTTTGTTGGCTTTTGGAGTGTCTTCTTGATGTTTCGTATGTCTAGAACTATATGGTAGGATTCCATGTAGGATTTGGTGTCTTGAATCGTGCTAAGTGTTCAACCTTGTGTATCGTTGAACCATGGATGAGGTCTTGATTGTTCTTGGGAACTATGTTTGGTTTACCCGTTGATAATCATGCTAGTTGATTTTGTTGAACATGCTAGCGTTTATTGGTTTTCCTTTCCTATTGTGGATGATAACTGTGTTGATCATCGTTGTTGTCAGATTGTAACCCTTTCTTGATTGAGTATGGTACCATATCTTCGTTGTGATCCGTTGATTGATTCCTATGATGATTGTGTGTGTTGGCTGGTACCTGGATTGCACGATTAATGGTTATGGGACATTAATCACCAAGGTATAGATGTGGTCCTCGTGGTAGCCATGCATGAGTTTGGTGGTTTGTTATCGTGAGTATAGCTCACACGGTTTGGCGGTTTTGTGATGTGACTTTGCAATGTACGCTCGTGTACTATTGCGTTCGCTGGTTTTGTTTGACGGTTGTTGAAGGGGGAACGATGGTTTCCGGAGGCAAAGGGTTTGGACTTTGAAGAATAGGGGGTGGCAACTCGGGAGGTAAAGGTTGGAACGTAATAAGGCCCGCAGGTGTAGGCATAGGTTGGAAACTGTGATACTTGTGGACATGAAACTTCATTTGCATGGAAAGTGCAGTGTGTGGATCTTATTTTCCTTATCTGTTGATATGCCCAAAGGGGTATTCTCACTTTGTGATCAGGTAGATTACACCTTGTGCCTGTTGAGTTGTTCTGTGTTGCTCGTGTCTTGATGTGTTTTTGGATGGTTTCCCCTTGTCTTTGGTGTGAGTGTGATATAGAGTCTTGTGGTTGTTCCATCTTATGATTTTGATCCGTTATAGATAGTATTCCATTTCGAAATGATTTTGTATACCCTATCCTATCTATATACGCTTTTGACATGTATTGGTGGGTTACCAGCATCATTCGCTGACCGGGCGTCGTCCTACCCCTGTTGTTTCTTTCAGGTCCCAAGTAGAGGCGAGCGCGATCTAGTGATGGATAGTGTAGCTTTCCCAGACCTTGAATTTGTTTTGGGCCTGTGTGCCTCCTTAATTTGTTGGATTTTAGACTTATGGTTTGTTTGACCCTTTTCCTTGTTAGTTGTTTATGTTGATGTTGTTTACGCCTGTGCGTTCATATTTGCTGTGGATGTGCTTAAACACTCTTAGTTTGCAGTTTATATAGTTAAAGACTTTCCGCGTGTAGCTATTATGACTTAGATTATCTGAAATGTTTAAGTTAACATTCAGCACGACGTACAATCATTCTTCGATACCAAGAAGGCAAGAACAACAATTATCCAACTGTACGTAGCGTTTGGCACTCTTAAATCTGACCCTATGTGATCTAAGAAATATAGTCTCACCCATTAAATAGGCATGCATGAACATATACTTTTAAAAAAATAATAAAAAAGTACAATAATATTAAACTATAAAAAGTTTTTCGTATTAGTGATGTAATTAGTTTGAAAAATATTGGTAGCTCATGTATAGTGGCTACCATTATTTTCAAAGTCATCAATACAAATATTATTCACAGTTTAAATTATTTATTCTTGTATTTCTTTTATATTTTATGTTTTATTCAGATAGGTGAAAGTATTAGTTGAAAATGCATTTGCTGCATTTGTTGTTCCGCCAGCATAATTATCTAGTTTGGCTGACAGTTGAATTGTTTCTGAAAATGAGAAAGCTCTTCCTCAGCTGGATTAGCACTAGAACCATCAGCCTCATCGAACATCTACTCCACCTCGTTATCAGTGCCTACATCCTCAGTTGCTGACGTCCTTAGGCCGGCGTTTACCCTTTTGTCCGAGCAGTGATGTCGGGGGAAGAGCTGTCATGGGGGAATACCCGTGAGAATTAATTAAAACTTAAAAGTATGGTTTAAACATGTTAGAGGATTAAGCTTTCAGTAAGTATGCATTGCTTGTGTTTATCAGTTTTATTCTTTGTCCCCACTCAAATGAAATTCTGGATCCATCCATGATTGATACACACATTCATCAGCACTATCCTTGCACAAATCTTGCACTGAACTTAACAATCCGTGAGTTTGTCAAATTTGGATTTTTTTTGCCTGCAACATATGTCAGTACATAAGACTTGCCTTTCTTGTATTTATTACGGCATACGACAAATGCAAGTGGCACTTATTCTTGATACCACTTTGGCTACTTGGCCGTTTTTGCTGCATTTGTGAGAGTAGATTGGCACTTATTCTTGATACCGCTCATTCTTATTTTCCCTCAGACTCAAAACCCTCTTGTCCAGGTGTTGAGGGTGACTTGTAATCCCGGCCTGATCCAGAAGCCTGTGGTGTGCATGCAAGCATGAGGCTGGGAATTCACCTGAATGGCCTATAGAATCATTTGAAAGTACTGTGGAACCATACATTACGGAGGCATCTGATCGATGCAAGAAGCAGAGAACAAAGAAGTCAACCTGAGATGACCGCACTAATCTTGTAGTGTATTATTCAGGCAAACTGGCAAAGCATTTTTTTTATATTAACTATGATCCTTAGTTAAACAAAAGATGTAAAAATGCTTGGAAGTTAAAAGGTATATACACTAAAGAAACTATATATGAAAATTACAAGAAAATAGTTAATATAGAAAGTTAGAATATTCTTTAAATATATATATAGAATAAAATTAACATACACTATATGAAAAATTATCTAGCATGAGTCATTTTCCTCAAGAAGATTTGCGGAAAAGAAGTGTAGCTTACTATCAAGTTACACTCTTAATCTTGAAGTAAAGTATTCATTGACGTAGATGTCTATAGTGAAGATCAACCCAACCTGAAGCTATTGTTAGTTGGCGAAAAGAAGTGTAGTTTACTATCAAGCTACACTCTTAATTCCGAAGTAAAATATTCATAGATATAGATAAGGAGGTGGCGAGATTGACCTGAAACCTACTATCGGTTGTTGAAAAAAGTGTAATTTACTATCAAGTACATTACATTCTTAATCTCGAAATAAAATATTCATTTTTGGATATTGACTCTGAAGAAAAGCTTGATAGTAACCAAACTGACAATTGAAGACGAACAAGGAACCCCCCATTACACAAGCATTATTATCCATGCTGACCCATTCACACTACACATTCTTCAATACAAGAAGGCAAGAACAGCACTACATACCCAGGGTACTTTCCAAATCTCTAATATAGTCTTAAAAAAAATAGTCTCGGGGAATAACACTCCACTCACCCAGTAATTGCATGACACGCAACCCAGTCATGCGGTCTATGTCTTTACTAGTTGAATGTTTTTTCAGTGGTCACAAAAAATTGAATATTGTTAGGCCTAATAATGCCGAGGATGCCGAGGAGGTCCTAAGAAAACTTCACATCTTGCTATACTGGGTCTCATTGCAACATCAGTCCAAATGTATCATTTCCATTCTAGACAATCCATCAAAACCTGCATGTTGAATGTAAGCCATAACCCTATGATCAAATTCTTGCAACTAAATCCTCAAAATTTTCCCTCAAAAAAAAAAAAAAAAAATAAAAAAAAATAAAAAAAGAAAAACCTCATATTCTTTTAGGGAATCTTCCATTGATGCACAAATTGCACCATCCTTGCACAAATCTTGCACCTAACATTGTAGCAATTGAGCACAAACTCCTCCCACCTCTTCTAGGCTAGGGTGTTGGCCAGTTCTCTGGGGCGGTCATGACGAGCAACGAAGCATCATCCCATTTTCCCACTTTCTAATATATGAATGGATTATTTTATCCCAATTCCCAAGCATATTTTCTCGTAATATTTTAATGCATTTTTTCTATTCTCATCGAAAAAAAATTAAAGCTCTCAAAAACTTATGTAATATTTTCTCCCTTTTTTCTTATAATATCTTCATTTACTACCCGAGCGCAGCCCAAAGACATTGACCATGTCCATCATGCCCACTACTTGAACAACACGGAAACAAAATTGAACCATAACTAATATGCATATGTGATCACAAGTATATTTATATATGTAAGATCATATATAGTTTACCATTCAAAGTAGCCAAATATATAACACATTATTAGATGAAATTTATTTCCACGTACTATTGTTACAAAACAAATTATTAGATACTACACTTACTAAAATGGTATCACGGTTGGAAATCTTTGATTTTCCGACCACATTTCCGACGACCTAAAAATATCGAAAATGTGACTTTTTTCCATTTTTGTGAAAGGGAAATACTAGAATTCCGACCACCTTTACTTAGTGGTCGGAAATACCGACCACAATATTAAGCTGACCGAAAAAAATTCGGTAGTTTAAATTTTTTAATCAGAGTTGGTAATCTTCGCCAATCTTTCTACTAGCCGATTTTTCCGACCACTTTACAAAACTTGATGCTATTTCCGACCCTCTTGTCGGTGGTCGGAAATAGCGACAAAAGTTTTTCCGGATGCCAAAAGTCGTCGCAACAAGGACTTGCGACTTGATTTAAGAACACTTTTAGGTGGTCAGAAATTCCTTGATTTCCACCAGTGTATTATTCACTTATACATCTAGCTTTTGTGATGTTCACCAATGCATGATTGAGTGAAATATTGTAGAGTTACTTTAAAGGAATGTGAACAACAATGAGAAATTTGATCTTCCTTGGGATAATGAGTTCACCTGCTCAAAATGGTAGAAATAATTTAGACTTAAAGTAATGCAAAGTTAAATAAATCAAACATAATTACCTAAAAATGTGAGCAATGATGATAAATCCAGTCCACATAGAAAGAAACAAGTTCACTTGCTTGAAATAGTAAAAATCCTTATAGATTTAGGGTTTTTTTCCATGCACCCTACTATATTTGTGCAATGATGGTGCAGTTTGTGCATCAATGGAAGATTCGCTGAATGAATATGAGGCTTTTTTTTTTTTTTTTTTTTTGTGAGAGAAAATTTGAGGATTTGGGATGCAAGAATTAGATGATTGGCTTATATTCGACAATCAGGCTTTGATGGATTTTCTAGATTGGAAATGAACATTTGGACTGGTCTTTAATTTGATCCTTGCAATAATGGTGGAGAGATGGAACCCAAAAGACCCATATATTCTTTCCAACATCCATTTGACCACCACATTTCAAGATTGCGCATTACAGTGGCGAGATGTTTCCAAATGCAGACAAAACATGAGTCGTGTGACATATGTCATGACCGGCCCACCTCTACATTATTAGGCCTAACAACGTGCACCAAAATGGGCTGTTTTTAATGTATATTTTTAATAGGCCCCACGAAAAATCATTACTTCTAGGAGCTTCTTACATTTCTCTCTCTCCTACTATCTTTCCTCCACCTCATGCTTTGGACTAAAAATTCCAAAAAAAAATCACAAATGGTGGTTCTCTTAGATTGTATAGCCTGATTACATGTCGTGTCATTACCAACCCAGTCCACCATCACGATCGAGGAGGATTCATGCCTTTAGCATCAAAATTGAAATTGTTGGTGTTTTGGGATTTTTGACTGAAATGGATAAATTTCATGAGGAATGGACGGACAACTTTTAAAATTTAGACAAATGAATGAAAAACTGATTTGGAAATTTTTGGTAGAAAAAATAAGTTCACTTGAATTTTTGTCAACTAGTATTTGTCTCATGCGATGCACGGTATAAATTTAAGTATTTTTATTGTTGATAAAATTCAAACATCAATCATTAAAATTAATTATGAAATGTTACTTTTTTATTTATTATATAATATTAAATTGATTGTTATATAAAACATCACAACATACTATAGCATATATTATAAAGCATTGTGTTATTAGATATCACATGATATTTTAAAATTTTACATTTAAATAATAATAAATTATATATATATATATATATATATAATATATATTATATAACGCTATTACTAATATACTAAATTAACATAATTAAATATATAAATGATCTTTATTTTTCCCAGACACTTTAGAACGCATTGTATTTAACTACCACATAATCTAGCAATTAAGTTTAACCATGGAATGATGCATTTCATTTAGGCAGGAAAATGACATGGCAAAAATTTGCTAATTATAAGATAAGATTTCAGAAAAAAATTCCACATAAATACGACAACGCAACACAAATGAGAATTCTATAGTAAAAAAAAAAAAAAAGCTCAAAATAGATAGCATAAAAAAGAATATATAAGGAAAGAAATCATATAAACATAATCAAAATTTTTAGCATGTGAAAACTACTAAATAAAAACCAAGTTGGTGATCGGTGATGGGGCCCGCGTGCCTCATGGCCCCACATAAGAAAAACCGTTATCTTTCTTCTTTTTTTTTTTTTTTTTTTTTTTCCTCTCTTTAATTGAATTATTGTGACTGTCTACCCGCTATCACAAATTGGAACCATGCCGTACTAAAATCACGTTTGGAACCATGATATTATAAAATACATGAAATAAAAAGAAATAATATATAAGAGAATTAATTATGACGATTATGAAAAGACTATGAGAGTTATGCAATTTTCTTACACTTCATTCAATTTCGGCACATTCAAAAAAAACAAATCACAATATAGAACATATCCGTCCAGATCACGGACCATTCATAAATATAATCCATGATGCAATTCCGATTGGACATGACATGCACATTACAACATATATAAGGACCATGAGATTCATAACTTTTCTGTTATCAAGATTATGATTGTTCTGTTATGGAGATTATGAATTTCGGTTTGAGATGTATAAAATTTTCTGTTCAGCGATAGTGAATATTTCAGTTATGCGATTATGAATTTCTGTATGAATTAGAAAATTCATAACTCCCATAACAGAAAATTCATAAGTTTATCCAAATAGCGCCGTTAACGCCACATCCGCAGATTTATATTTTTTGTTTGCGTTAAAAACGCACGTCGTTCTGATTCGTGTTCACAATCTCGGTAAACACGGTTCCAACGGCTACATTGCGCGTATATAAGAACTGGTACAAAACCAAAGGATACGAGCCTACGTTGCGAATGATAAGACGGCATTCGGAGCGCTGCGGTCAACTCCTCCGGCTCTTGGCATCAGAATATCAGAGTCACTCGTAATAAGCAACGGGTTTCACAAATACTCCTGAGCTGTACGTACTTCCCATATAATTGGGTTTTTCAACAATGGGGTTTTGCATTGCATGTTTTATTTTAATTATCATTATTTTTGGTTCTGGAGATTTGACTGACACCATATCTGTGGGGAATGTGGTGCAGTCTGAAGCTCCGTACAGAGGGACGAACCATTGCCAATCTAGTACAATCCAAATGGCTTTCTACGAGATTTCAATTTCATAAAACATTCAATGGATTAAAACTCAGAAACAGGCATAAACAATAATACCTGTGGACTTAATGCGTTCACGTTCACCATATTAAGACTTCAAAACAAATTAACAAACCTAAAAGCGAAATAGGTCAGGAAAAAACTAATATAGAAAACTTAAATACTAAAACTGCTTACTACAAAAGCCTGCTGCTTATTGCCTGCGTCTGTGGTAGTTCTTCGTACGATACTCAATCTTTCTTTCTAGAAACGTCAAGGGGAGAAGAAAAAACTTATCCGGTCGTAACAAAATCAATCAAGTGCATGGCTATATTCATGTCGTTGTCATCCACCCGGGTTACTTGTTGTTGTATGTATTAAGTGTGATCGTCGACTGAGTTTCTTTTACATACATCTCTCCACGCTGATATCACACGAGTCACTATCCCATTGGTTCCGAACCCGAACCCTATGGACCTCCCAATTTTGGAAGTCACATTATATCGGCTTGACACAAGAATATTTTGGCCAGATTACTGCAGAATTTTAATATGAAATTACTAAAAGAAAAGTTTTCTCCCTACCTTTCTCTCTATATTGTCCCCTGGTTCTGCTAGTGGAAAGCTCAAGCTTCCATTTTATCTTTTAAAAGCTCCGTGTTCAATTACATACATAAATGCTTGCTGAATTGGTCTATGTTGTTTCCATTGAAACCATGATGAGCTATAGAAATAAATTCCGAGTGTACTGTTTTCATTTCTTTACGCAACATTACAATTTCATTTTGTTTAGTGCTACAAATCAATCCTGCTCACCTTCAATTACATCCCATCAATAGATTTTTTTGAAAGCAAATATTATATTATATAGAGATTACAACTCCGCATAAAACTTCTATCAAAGCACATGCGTGGGATGTGTAAGAAAACACTGGAAAAAGCAGAGATAATTCTGCAACTTAATCTGAACTGAAACAAAATTTGAATTTTTATTGCGTTCCCATTTGCTAGTCTACCTCCACCCAGTTCAACCGCAAAAACGCAAACTGTCCCTCCTAATCTGCATTCTAAATATCAGAAACAAGACTCCTGATTCAAAACATAAGAATAAAGATGATCAAGATCGATTTAGGACCTATATCATATCACACCATGAAATCATAGCCTGAATTGGATTGAACTCTAATCAAATCCGAGGCGAAACAACAGAAATGTCATCACCTAACATATCAAAGAGGAAGCATTTTTAAATAAGAGAAATTTTCACTTGCAGACTGGATTATTACTCTTCATTGCTTTATATTTTCAACAGAAATGTAATATTTTAAATGTTTAACATAGACAAACTAATTACCAAGTGGTTTGTGGTTCACTAGTATTGGGTTGCCCCTAAGTGGGAGGTGGATAAGTTTGAACCTCACTTGGCTTGAAGCAAGTAGCTACGTGTGTATATGTAGGGTATCTCATTTTAAAAAAAAAAAAAAAAAAAAAAAAAAAAAAAAAAAAAAAATGAACAACTCGTTTATTTTTATTAAGCAAAGAATTAACTTTCTTTAATTAAAACATCCTCATTCTTTATCAGACTGGATTTATCTCATTCAACATTCTTTTGGTACAATATTTGACTATTTAACTTGCAGTACTTTATAGCTTTCATGCGTATTGTAGAGGTAGATAGTGTATGCGAATGGTTTGTGTTTCAACCTTTTTTTTTTTTTTTTTTTTCGCTTTTTAGGACATGTCAACGTGAACCCTTAAGGTGTTTAGATATGATAACTGATTTTGGGATGCAAATTTGACATTTATCGAGTGTGCATTTGCTGGTGTATGTGTTGTTGCTATGTTCTTAATTTCGAAAGTTTGAGTGAATGATTGTGTTGATAGATAGGTCGGAGTTAAATGTTGAAGTGTTGGGTCCAAAGATTTGGCAAGGATAGTGCACTGTGTCAAATGAACGGTTACATGGTTGCTGCGTATCCTAAAAATCAATATTGGGAATTATGAATTGTCCGACACCTGGAAAGGGTACATCTTAAGAGATTTAAGTTGAAAGCAAAAAGTCGGCCGGAAAATTAGCAACAATGGTTTTTTCCGGATACCAAAAGGTGGTCTTGAACAAGGGCTTTCGATTTGATTTAAGATTCTTTGTCAGGTGGCGTCGAAAATTCCTAATTCTCAGTAGTGAATGGGGTTTTGCGAGATTCAAATCCTTCTGTAAAAGTGCTAGAGTATGACAGGCCTAACTCTAATTTTCGGGCACCTCCTGTGTTGATCATTGAATGTCTACAGAATCTGATACTACAGACAAAGCATTCAAGACTCATTGATCGACGTGCGGACACATGGCCTGACGCGTTATCAAGAGAATTACTAAGAATGGGGTCTGGGCGCCTCCATTCTCTTCACCATTGCAGTGCATCAAAGGACTAGTCCAAATATATCATTTCCAATTTAGTGCATTACGTACCAACTGACTGCCTAAATGTTTGCCAATTGCTTAATGAAGCTTTCTCCGGACTTCTCATATGCAGGATGCGCCATTGATAGTTGGCGTAGGTTAGTGAGACACATTGATAACTGATGCGTAGTATATTTGCAAACAAATAATTCTCGGAGTACGAGTTATCGATCCACAGGGGAAGTGGTTATATCAAGCACTAGTTACTAACTTATTCATTAGAGCTAATCCTAACAATTACTTAGATGATTGATTGGCATAAAATAAATAAAATAAACAGAGGTTCAGGATTTTGAAAACAATTAGAGAGAAGTTGAGATTCATGGGATTCAAGTATTTAATCACCTAGTGCCAATTATCGTTTGCAATATTTAGTTTGGAATTAAGATTTGTGTGGGAATGCAAAGTGGAATCGAATTACTCCCGTAATCTCTATTCCTAGTGAATTTCCACTCCCGTGGCTTAAACACCCATTAAGATCGAAGATCAGCATTCAATTATTCCTAATTACTACCATCTCCCGATTGGCAGACAATCTAGAATAAACTTCCCCTAATAAGTCCCCCTTTCCCAAGGTCCAACCATTAAGTGCAATTGTGTGTACCCTAATTTATGCCAACTCCCATTGGTGACACAAACATGGCTATGAAGCTAGTAACTATGGCCATTAATTCAAGCATCAAATAATATTATTCAAACAATTGCAACACAAGTATTAAACCCAAATAATAATATTATTAAAGAAACTGAGAGCTCAGGCACATAGGTTCATAAACACTTTTACCCAAGAATCTCTAAAGAATTTAGCCAAGCATGAGTAAATTATACATAGCAAATATAAATAAAGATTACAAATCATCAAAAGAGTACAAGAATTAACCAGACGATTTTCCCAAAATCTCCCTAGTCTTCTTCTTGCTTTCCAAGACAACTTGTGGCTCTTGATTTTCTCTCCTTCTTGTCTCCAAGAATCTCTGAAAATCTCTCTGTGTTCGTCCCCCATTAGGGTTGAGGAAGGAGGGATTTTATAGTGGTACAAAGTTGAGATGAAATAGGAATCTTGTACAAAATTGGACTCAAATTAATTCCTAAAATAAAGAAATTGCCGTAATAAAATTGAAGTTGGAATTTGGACTTTGGAATTGAAGTTGATTGGGGATTTGGAATTGAAGTGTGAATTGGGGGTGTGAGAATTGAATTGAATCAGCGCCCTCACTGTATTAAGCTGGCACAATTTCGTGCGTCGCTCGACGCGTCGAGACAGCAGGTCTCGATCACAAAACATACTGGAAATTTTCGACGCGTCGAGCCTTCTGGTACCCGCGAACTAGTCCAAAATTGCTCCGAACTCATCCTTGAACTTCCCTTGCTCATTAGAATTGACCTACAATGGTTCAAAACACTAACAAAACACCGTAAAACATTCAAAACAAGTGTGAAACCATAATTAAATGATAATAGCAAGGAAAATATGTATTAATAAGTAAAATTAATGAACTTAATTACCGAGAAGATTCAAAATAACCATAAAAACAAGCACAGATGTGATAACATCAATAACGTGTCTTACGGTTTTATTGTTATCAGTGCAATATGCGCGGTTACCCACACCTTAGCAAGGACAGCAAAGCTTCACAGCGCTGGTCTTTAGCTTACGCTTATCCTCATCTTCCCTCCACATCTCTATTCGAAAACTCTACTCTCTCGTTTCACTTTCACCATCGCATATTACATTATTTCTCAACAACAACCAACACACACTCCTGCATTCTCCAACTCTATACAACCCCTCCATCAACCAAACGCTGCCAGCAAAATCTGTAAGCCACCTCCTCTCTCAGTACGCATTCCTGCAACCCACGAATCCATTTCTTTTCTCCTTCCTACCTCCTGATCTCAACCCCAGACAATCGCACATCATACTTCTTCAGGCACGCCGCTCCTTCCACTGCCCGCATGCCACAAATCTCTCGCACCGAACATATATCATCGTGTATCAATTCAACACACACCCTTGACAATCCGCCACACACTCACCTGCCAGCCAGATCGGATGCAATTTGCCAACCATCTCCTACCCATCATACTCAAATTATGCCTATCATAGTACATACACCTCTCACCCTGGCCGGGCCTGCATGTATCAAACCACCAATTTTTGTTTTGCGACTATGGACACCGCAAATCTAACCATTCTATTAGGGATCTAATTTACGTTAACTTAATCCCTCAATCTCACCACCTTGCCGTGAAGTTTCCGATCTCCCTTACCATGTTCTCCAAACAATTCTCACACGTCAGTCGCAGACTATAGATTGACTAGTCAACACCAGGTTGTCTACATGTGTATGTATCTAACCCGCTTCGTCGCAGATCACCCGCTTCCTCGTTCGCCCGCTTAGAACTTGCCTTCGATGTCTCCGGTAAGGTAATGAACGCACACCTTTCGCACGCCGTGCCACGTTTGTACAGTTACGAACGCCTGAACCTAGAACGGACACGTTGCGTCATTCTTTTCCCTCTACACGGCTTGCAAAAGCAATAAGCTCCTCTTCCTGGTGTCTCTAAAGCGAACCTTCTAGCTAGTTTTCTGTCCAAGTCTAAGGTTGAGTGCGCTTGGCCAAGATCTTTCAGAAATTGTGTCTCGCGATGATTCCACCTTCCACTCTCTGAGCATCTAGGCAAAGGTGAACCGGTTGATATTGTGTCTTTTGCTGTCTTTTAGTTGCTTTCTAAAGGCCTATCGTTTCTAGAAGTGGGCACCAATCCCTCTTACCGGATTCACGCCGTTTTGGTGTGGTTCGTTGAAGTTGTTGTTCGGAAGGGTGACCTTGTTAATGCCGTTGAGAGTCGTTTCTAAAGTGAAGTTTGTCTTCAAGTGGGGTAACCGGGCATGCTTGGACAAACATCCTATTTTGTCTCACACTATATGATGAGTTTATTGGATTGTCACATCGTGGATTTTGCTGATGACAGTGGTGAGCCTGTCAATCGCGGTTGTGCGTTGTGGAAGAACTGCAACGTAATCTAGAGCTTGTCCGGATTACGGTTCGTTGTTCATGCCACTTGCTGCCTATCTCCTTTGTTCAAGTCGGATTTTTTTGTATTTGGGTGGACGAGTTGTTGGGTGTTGTTCGGACTTGGAAATGCTCTGAGCGTGGTGTTGAAGGATTCCGCCGAAGGGATTAATTTGTGTTCAGGGTTCGGGTACGCCCGCGGGCGACGACGGGTGGGGTCGAGCGCCGCCCACCCCACCCGCGGGGGCTGACGTTGGTTGGGCAGTTGGTTCCGCGGGCGGTAAACGTGGTGTGGTGATGTTTGATTTGTTCCCCTGATTCTTTTTGACTTGGCGGGTACGTTCGACGTTTTGAGGCTTGCCCGATGTTCTTTTGTTTGGCGTTTTTGGAGTGTCGTTCTTGAGTCGTTTCGTACCTGTCTGAGGGAAACGTATATGGTAGGGATTCGATGTGGGATTGGTTTCTTGAATCGTGCGTAAGTGTGTCCACCTTGTGTATCGTTGAAGCCATGATGAAGTCTTGATGTTCTTCGAACACCGTATGCTGTTGTGTGGGTCTTACGCCGTGTTCGGATCACTCGATGGTCAGTTTGGATGTTGAGAATGCTAGGCGTGGTATTGGTTGTCATGCCTGTTGTGGGGATTGATAACTTGTGTTGATCATCGTTGTTGTCGGATTTAATCCTTTCGTTGATTGAGTATGGTACTCATATCTTGTCGTTGTGATCCGTTGATTCGTTCCTATGATGATTGTGTGTGTGGTTGTACCTCGATTGACGATTATAATGTTAATGGAATTTAATCAGCCTAAGAGGTATAGATGTAATCACCCCCAGACACGCTTATATTTAAGAAAAGCCTTAAACACCTGCAGATCGCAAAGCACAAAAACTCAGCACAACGGAAGATAAAAGGGAAAACTGGATAAAACGAAATCCGAATCGGGTTGTGTATGCCAACGTCTACCAAACACGGTAAACGCTACGACGAACAATCTGCAGAGGTGTAAACCAAGCTATCCCAAATGTAGCAATCTAAAACTACCACGGCACACAGGCCACAACAGCAGAAAGAAAAGGTGCTAGGTACTAGCCGGCTTCTACAAACTATTAGCGCTCGTCTAGACATCTTCCTGAAAGATACAAAGAAAAAGCATGTGGGACGTAGCCCCGGGTCAAGTGATAATGCTGGGTAACCCACCAATCCTGTTACGAGTATCAGTATGTTAGTAGAGTATAGTATACAAAATCATGTTCGAAACGAATGACATATAACTATAAGGTGGTAACATCGGGCAGTTAACAGCCAAGCTCTAAGACCAACCGTCAACAATGAACACCACGGGAAAGCACATCCCAAGAGCCAGCACAAACGGTTTACGTCACGACAATAATAAAGACGACAGAACGCAGACACAGTGCCTTTGTCGACTGACACACGCTCACAGGAGAGAACATACAACCATGGCCGACCACAAGCCCTCGTGACATCACCCGCCACGATGTGGTGATATGCCTTCCTTGATGCCCCGTTCCTAAGCCTTATGGCCTCACGCCCGGCGTTAGGTATCTAGTCCCGAACGCTTTACCGTCCAGGAAGCCCGCTGTACATGACAGTCCACTTTATTCCGCCAGGAATGCGTCATTCCCGCCCACGCAAAAGACAAACACCAACGAACTACCACCAAATGTCATATACTCGCGGCACTATCAGCGCACATGGCACCACAGCCTGGATAGACAACATGTTATCCCCCACAAACTGAACCTTACACAAAGGCCACAGCTCCATAATCACGCAACGGCCGCCACGAGGACCGCTGCAATACCTTTGGTGACTAGTGTCCCATACCACTAATCGTGCAATCCAGGTAAAGCCACACACGCACCACAACTCAACACGAGTCAAACAACGGATCGCAACGAATGTATGAAACATACTCAATCAAGGAATGGATCACAGCCCGACAACAACAACGATGTATAACACAAGTTATCATCAACCAAACGGAAGGTACAAAGAACACACACAGACAATAAGACAAGCTAGCATGCTTATCAACGGGGAAACTCAAGATAGTTCCAAGGAACACCACAAGTCACCACTCGGTTCAACGAAACACAATGTTGAACACTTAGCACGATACAAGACACCAAAGTCCTACATGGATCCCCTACATATAGTCTAGACTACGAAACATCAGAAGACACTCACAAAAGTTCCACAAAAGAACATCGGGAAGTCAAAGGACCAAATACCGAGACAAACGAATCACGGGGAACAAAATCCCGAACAAGACACCACTGGGTGTACCCGCGGGTGGACCCACGGGTAGTGCCCCACCCGTGGTCCCGCCCGGGAACACATCTACCGTTACCCGCGGGTAGGCCGGCGGGTGGTGCCCGCGCCGTTCCGCCCGCGGGAACATTCCTGTTCCACAACAAATCCCTTCGGGGATTTTCTTCTCCAAACACAATTCAAGTCCAAAACATGCCAAATCTCACCAATACACACAAAATGACTTGAATCAAGGAAAATGCCAAGCAATGACACAAAGGAAACCTAAACACAAGCTCTAGATATGCAATATCACAAGATAAATGCATAAACCCTCACATTTCATAGCAAAGAACCAAAGTAGAATCCAAGAAAATCAGACATGTAGTAGGTGAAACAAAATAGGTTTTGGTTAGAGCATCGGGTTACCTCTTGAAGACTAAAGACTCACTAAACACCACCACAAGCTCCTTACAAGGCTTACTTCACAAACCCACATCAAGATCAAACCCAAAAGATCAAAAGATCCTACTTTAGAAAAAGACAACTAAGGATGGAAACCAAAAAGACAAATAAACTTAGATCTTACCCCTACTAGATGCCCCAAATAGGTGAAAGGTTGAATCTTGGAAGACAAAACTTGGAATCTTGGAACAAAGGTCCACCTTGAGCTTGGAGAATAAGCTACACCTCTTTCTAGAGAGAAGTGTAGAGAAATTTGTTCTAAGAATTGTAAGGGATGAAATTGAAGAAGTCTTCTAGGTTAGGTTCACAATACTAACTCTTGGGAAAAGTCAAGAATACCCTTACTAAGCTTTAGAAAGTGTAAGGAACAAGGGAACTCCCCTCAAGCTCAAGGTTACAACACAACTTAAAGATTGAACCTAGTCAAATACTATTCGTTGAGTATTAAAACAAATCAGGATTTTATGAATCAATTCCTCAAATAAAAATAGGATTAATGTTACTCAATTAATCCATGGATTAAATGTGGATTTTTGGGGGTTGTGGTGTGTAGCGTTTGTGCGGTCCGGCCCGCCCTGTCTGTGGGTGGTCCGGGTGTGGGGTCCGGTTTGTTAGACGATCCTCTGCCCCTTCAGAAGAAGCTTCGCCCGAAGCTTGGGTACGACGGAATTAGAAACAAACGGTGATAGGAAACTAACGCATTGTGGACAAGAGGTTCAAGAATGGATCCTTTTCTGTCAAGCTCAAGTATCCACAAGGGATTTCAAACAAACAGAAAGGCATAACAATTCAAGAATTGTCGAAGAAACAAAAACAAAGTGTAGGGATGGAGCATCCACAAACTTATACTCAGGAAAAAGCAAAAAAACCCCCCACAACTACTTCTACCACACTATAAGAGGCAAGACAACAAACAAGAAACGCCGCTACCCACAGACCAAAGCGTAGCTTAAGCCACGAAGGGCTACGCAGAACAAAGGCAAGCACCAAAGCAGTAAAACAAGCAAAGCAGAACCAGCAACAACGGCGACAACGCCTAAAGAAAAGCCAGACCTACCAGGAAAAAGGCAAACAAGGAAACCACAACTACTAGAAAGACTCGCTCTCCGACTCCTCGGACTCTTCCTCGTCTTCTCCTCTACACAAATGCTGGCTTCAAACTGATCTAACGGATGGGCACAGCAACAAAACTAAGTCTTCATGAAGGCAAAAGCCTCCTCTATCATGCGGTTCTGCTGCGAAGCAAAGCAACAACACGCTCTTCATGCGACGCGGGGTCGTGCTCCCTCTTGGTGCGAGCTTCTTCTTCGTCGTTCTCTTCACTCTCGAGTCGCTATCCTCAGCTTCAATAGCTTCTGGCACACCCACCTCTTCTTCATCTTCGACTTCATCGTCACCTCCCAAGATCTGAACAGCGAGGCTCAACTTTTCGGCATGGATTCCAAGCTCAGCTGCTAACTCCGCCCGTTCATCAGTGCTTTCCTTACCACTTCCTCAAGCATGATGTACTCACCATCATCCAACTGAAATAGGTGACAACTCCGAAGGTTGATAGCATCCAACACAAGCTTTCCCACGGCTTTAGGAAGACAACCATCCACACTGACGCCCTTCTTAACCAAGATCCAGCTCAACACCATCCCATAAGGCAAACTCTTTCGATTGTGATCTCAGCATAACACCATGTGTTGCAACATCAAAGCAGGCAGGTTGAACTTAACCATGTTCTTCAGACAGAAAGCAAACGTGCACTCCAGCTTACCCAACAACTTGCTCTTGTTATTGTCCGGCAACAGACAGTCCGACACCAACATCACTAATATCCTTTGCTCCACAGACAACCACTTCTTCTCCGGCCTAGAGGCTTGAGTAAAGTCACTCGTAAGCATAACAAATAGCTCAAGTAGTCACGGTACCCCATGGTATCCGTACTAATCCAAGAAGACCACTGTATTGAGCTACTCCAGTAGCAGACAAACTCAACAACTGAGCCAACTTTTCTCAAAAAGCACAACTTTAACACCTCTCACCTTAGATGTGATCTCAAGCCTTTCACCTTCCTTTGTCACAACCATGTGACGGTAAAACTCTTTCACCAAACTCGGGTAAGTCTCGGCCCTTATGGCGAGAAACCCATCCAACAAACCTTGATACCTAAGCATGTCCAACAAGGAACTAGAAAAAGATTCTGGATCAAAAGCTTTACCTTTAAGCACAATGTAGTGGGCATCCACCCATTCCGCTTTCCTAGCCAAACTTGACCTTCTAGGCATGGTAGGAGATGATCCAAAGCTCAACAAACAAAGCCCACAACTTCTTCTTCTTCCACACTCTCGCTGCACCCCTCTCTCCTCTCTCGCGCTGCTCGGCGACGCAGCGCACAGCAGGTCGACGGCAGCGCGGTTCCGGCGACGACGAGGCGGTGGTTCGGTGGTGGCTGGGCGACGGGTTGAGGTGGTGCTACGGGTTGGTGCTCTCACGGGTAGAGAAGAGAAGAGGAGAAGAAGAAAAGAGAATTTGGGAATTTAGGGATTGGGAGAAAAATTGGAGAAAAGATGATTTAATTTGTGGATTTTTGGTAAAGTAGGAATTTATGGTTGAGAAGGAATTAAAATTGGATAAGTTCCAAAAAGACAATTAGGCTCAAGTAGGTTTAGAAGTTGGGTAGAAAAAAAATCTAGGTTAGGGGGTTTAAAAAAAAAGTCAAGACATGGCTAAGGAATGGACTGGGATCCTCCAGAACCATGGAGTATCGTTCAGCAAATCAGGAGGACTCCTTAGGCAAGGTTGTCATGTGAATCAACGAAGCGTAGCGTACTCGCCGTGGTGCTAAGCAAAAAGGTAAAGAGCACATTGTGATGCCAAGACTTCGAAAGGATCATTAAGGGACCCACAGAAGGAAGTGAGATGACTCGTAAATTCACCGAGTCGTCCGACAAACGAGATTAGGTAAACCAACTGCTTCAAGAAGGAAAAGAGCAGAGTCAAGGACACCGGTTCATCATAAAAGTACAATAAAGGGACACAGAGCCGATTTCTTGGGGAAACATGAAGTCTTACTACAGAATGGTCAGTCCACTAAAAGAGGGAATGAAATTCAATAAGGAACGGATTGGCTTGGTTGACCAACTGGTCAAGACCTAGAGGGCATTAAAAGAAAGTAAGTGGTAAATCCACCACGGGAAATCCTCCAGATAGAAGAAGTAAGGATGAAACCTTAGCCTGGGAAGCAAGTCTGAACAGAGGATCTTAAAGTCAAGCAAGTGGGTCAACACCAAGGAAGGAGGATCATCCAGCTCGTCGACGCATCGTGATCAAAGCATCAAAAACCAGATGGTATTCACGTTGAGATCGAGGAACCCTTAAGCCCATCATAGCCGAATTCCTTTCCTCCCTCGGAGGAAGCGGCCCCCTCCTTATTTCAAAACCCGCCCCTGTTCTACCCTCAAACCCCATTCTTGATCTCGATGTTTAAACGGTTTCCGATACAAGGGTGACACACCTCACAACCTAAGTTTGCAACCTTGAAAACCTTGATCCTAATTCCGTAACTTCACCCTGTCCTCAAGGTTTGAAACCCACTTCTTACCTTGTAAGGACGCTAAATCGTTCCGCAGAAAAGCCAACACACATAGACATACAATTATACAAGGTTCCCCATAGCAATACCTTCTCTATAGGACCACCGTTTACTATTGACTGCATTACCCTTGTAATGATTTCTAAACTTCGGGGCACGAAAGCGTTCTCCAAGGGTGGGAAAGGTGTACACACCCTGTGTTACGTGTCCTCAATGTCCCGATTAATTATTTTAATCTAATCCCCGTAATGAATAATTAAATATGATTTAATTATGTTGGGTTTCCCTTTAATTTAATTAAATAAGGCCACGCATGAACCGTGGACCCTTGCCTAAATGTATAGTCTCTATGCTATTAAGGAATAACGAATGTGAACGTTTTACTATTCGATCCTAACTAGTGAAACTCCAGACCCTATTACGTATTTAGGAATAAAGGAAGCGTAGGCCTTTTACTATTAGATAATGAACTGAATTCTCTTTAATTAATTAATATGGCTTCCCACTATGGACCATGACCCGTGTATCCCTAGAAACAAGCCTTAGCCTGATTGCAAAGAATAGGACTTACCCAACTCAACATCACCTGAGTCAATATTGTATAAAATAGGGTATATTTGGAGACAACGGTTACGATCTCCCAACAATAATCTCTTCAGCTACACCAAAGGAATTCCCCTAGGGAGAATCAAGAAAGAAGATAGGCTTAAAGAAAGAACATTCCATAGCCAAGGAATCAATTAAGGATAAGAGTAACCCATGTCTCAACCAAAAACTACTTTTCATAGGCTATGATTGCCCCCTTAGGATTCCCCGATGTTATTGTGGCATAATGATTGGTGTTAGATATGTATTGTTGATTGATGTTGATAATTCATGGGGTGATCTGCATAGATCTTGATGATGAGAAAGTTCTTGATCAATTATGGTTTCTTGATAATTAGGGTATTCTTGATAATTTATGGTGTTCTTGAGTGAATGTATATGATGGTTCTTGTGAATTATGTGAGGTTCTTGATAATGTGTAGATGATCTTGATGTTCGGTAGTGGATATTCTTACCGAGCAATCTTGATGTTAAGACGCATGAATTGGTTCTTGTTGACGCGGCTAAAGTGATTAGAACCCTTAGGTTGTATTCGTATGATATTATCCCTTGGTATATTGGGCGGGAATTCGCATGTTTGGGTGTTAATTATGGTTAAGAAAACATTGATAGGATACTGTGTCGTATGTTTCCTGACTGTGATCCGTTAAATGTCTGCGTATTGTTGTAATTGCGTTTGAAAGTGAACAAGCAATGGTTTCGGGTTCCAACAAAAGGTGGTCCGCGAGCGGTTTTTGGTTTGAAAGAGTCAGTGGGGTAGGTGGGGGGTAGGCCGACACCTACCCGCGGCCAAGTGTTGGGCAGCTACGACAGCGGGCAGCCGGCGGGCGGGCAACCTGCTCGTCGGGCCACCCGCTGCCCGGAACAGTAACGCGGCGGGCAGCAGGCGGGTAAACCCTCACCCGCCGGCTACCCGCTGGAAATTCTCCACCTCGG
>VALG01000771.1:0-10457 GCA_009835305.1 Ipomoea purpurea
GTCTCTGTAGGCATGCCGTTGCCACCTATTCTGGCCGTGTGGTGCACCGCCTAAGCAAGTCATACGGGGGTTGGAGGATGCTTGCTGTTCTTTTTTTTCTGCGAAAAGTCAGGCCGCCCGTATCATTGGGATGTTCTTGGAAACTCATCTTCGTCCTTAAAAAAGGGAGGGGGTGGGTTCTTGACTTGATTTGAGTAAGGCGGCAGCTGCTAATTATGTGATTTCCCGGACAGAACACACCGCTTTTTCGTAGATTTTATGAGGCAAATCTGCAGTCGGTTCACCGGTTGCTAAGTTGAGTCCGGGAGTACTGAGTTCGCCACCTGGAGGCGGTGTTGTAGTACGTGATGAGGTGGAGGGCGTTTTAACTTTGCGGTTGTTCCAGGCCGGCGATTAAATGCTGGTGGACATCGGTCAGGTCTGGCCGCCGGCAGACTTTATACACCGGGGGGTCTTCTTATCCACGGAGTTTCTGATTATTGTGCGGGATGGTTGTGCTTGATCTGGCTGACCACAATGACTTGCCTAATATGCCAGGGATTACTGCCGGATTTGTCCCGGAATTAGGGCAGGGGCCCGCGTTGATATCCCTCTGGACCGTGGCCGTCGACCGTAGTCTTTCTTATCCTAACTGCCAAGGCCTTTCTTATAGGCCCACTGGCCCCATGCAACCAGACCTCTTTTAGACTTAAGTGTTGGCGCAAAGCACCTTCCTTTGTAAGTTTCCTTTCCCTAGCTGGTAGCAGTGTTCCTGAGGCGCTTCCCACGGGCATGACTCTCGGCTCGTTTCCGTCATGTGATCGTCTCGAGATGTCGGTGTTGTCCGGCCCCGGCCCCTGAGTCTATTGATCATATTTTTTATTCTGGGGAAACAGCAAAAGCTGTCTGGAGATATGTTTTGGCGTCCCTCGGCCTCTACTCGCGACCTCAGAGTCTTAGGACTTTGATTGTGGGATGGGGGTCGGCGGGGGGCGCGTAACCCTCTTTTGTCTTTTGTTGTTTGTAGGTTGCCGTATCTGGTACTGTGGGAGTATGGAAGCACCGTAATGGGTGCATGTATGGCCGAGACACGCCCAGTGTTGCACGAAGTGATGCGTGGGGTGCCAAAGGGGGTGGCGGAATGTCTGTTTAGGCGGTGGTTGGCATACGCAGCATATCCTGCCCTCTAATTGGAGGACAAATTGTGGCATACTTGGAGGCACATGTGCCGAGGCTGTTGTTTAGGGACCGTTCAGGTGGTTCTCCTCCTCTGCCGGTGCGTTAAGATAATCTAATACTCCGTCTTCGGCAGGTGGGGGGGGGGGGTGCAGCCGCTGGTGCGCAAACCAGGAGGGTGGTTTTGCTAGGGGTTGGTCGGTACTGGGCAGGGGAGCACACCCGGGGCATGTTTCGGGCCTTTCTCCTGCTTGGAATGGTGCCTGGCCGGGGGGAAATACAGTATTGATATAGGTCACTCTGGGCGGAGCTAGCAGCTATGTTGATATCTTTTTTCGTCCCGCCGTGGATGGATTCTAGGATATTGTGCGTCGTCCAGGGCTTCATTCCTGTGTTCCTGCGGGTAGTTTACTGCCTGTTGTGGTGCCCGTCTAGCGGCCAATTTGCCTGCGCAGGCACTAGTGATTGGGTGGTTGATAAGCCGAGGTGGGAGCG
Source organism: Ipomoea purpurea (assembly GCA_009835305.1). NCBI lineage: Eukaryota > Viridiplantae > Streptophyta > Magnoliopsida > Solanales > Convolvulaceae > Ipomoea > Ipomoea purpurea. Next base: position 1,651 of record VALG01000771.1, read on the forward strand.
TCTTTCGGAACCTCAATGATTTGCCGCCCTAGCGGGTCGCCGCGTTACTGATAAGATGATGTGCCCTATGTGTTTTTTTGAGATTTAGACCCCCGTGATTGTGCTTTACTCCTGCCTGTAAAGCTGTTGTTTTGTTAAAGAAAAAGAAATAACATGAAAGGAAAGAAAAGAAAGAAAGAAAAAAAAGGGCAAAGAAAAGATAAAGAAAAAAAAAGAAAAGAATAAGGAAAGAAAAGAAATGAAAAGAAAGGAAGTGAAAAGGAATGGAGTGAGGTTAGAGGAAGCATGAGGACGTTGGAGAGGTAAAGAAAGAGGGTGGGATGTGAGCTAAAAAACAGAGAGTGTGTGTGAGTTCTTTTGAGCCATGAGCCTGCTGCAGGACTGAGTGCTCAACGTAAGTGTTTGGCGGTACCAACATCGGCACCCTAGTCCGGCTGACGGTGCACCGGGCAGGACTAGTAATTGTTGACCTGCGTCAGGCTTGCTGGCTGGCCAATAGTAGCTGCGTTCCTTCTGGACTCCGGGGGGATGGGCTATTATTTGGGGGGTTGCTTTTGTTCGCGTCAGCCTGTTATAACCTTAAACACTCACCCGAGGTAGAAATTATAGTTGGGTCAGGGGAACAGGATGCTTGGTTGTTCTATCTTGTTTTCTATTTTTTTGCAGGTGCTGTTTCTTTGGCCTCGGAGGCATGCACTGGTCTTGGGCTGTTTTGGTTTCGCCTTTGCAGGCATTTTTTGGACAGACCAGGTTTCAACGCCGATGCCAAGCGGTAAAAAATTGCATCCTAGCCCGGGCTGAACGGTGGTCGGGTAGGTGTTTTTCAAATCTGTTGGCGGTAGTCCAGGCTTGCTGCTGGCCCATAGAGCTAATCCCATTAGGGTTGGTTCTGGTTCGTACTGGTGCTGATAGGGAGCTGCTATTGGCTGCCTTTGTGCTATGTTTGTTGTTTTATGCCCTGTGATTTACCTTGTACTTTTTTCTTAGGCTGCGTGCCATCTTTAGCTATGTTATCTCACTTTAGGCCTGCGTGCCATTGCTAGCTATGTATCTATCTTGTTGTATGGCATGGGCCGGCCAATAGCGCTCGGGAGGTGTTATCTAGTCGTAGGTGCCCAGCCCGGTTAGGCTGCATTATGGGTGTGTCGGTATAGTGCAACTTCGCGAGGGAGGTACTAGGATGTGACACGCGGAGGTTGTTATTCCTCGCTATTTGAAGCTTCGACTTATGGTGGGCTGTGAAGCAGTTGCTGCACGTGCACTTTTCGGAGCAGCTTTCCAGGCGCTACTTATTTCACATTTGATGTTTCATACTTGTTGCGGTCTGGTAGGCTGATTAGTATGGAACTTGGCAATGCATGTTAAGAGCCCGGGGCCTCGTATGTAATCTCGTTTTTTTAGTTATTTAATTTTAGTTAGCAGGATTTAGCCATGTGGCGCATACATCCGATTCTTTTTTTTGGCTTTGGCCTTTTTTTATAATAAGTCTTTAAAAAAATAGTAAAATGTATTAAAAATTTAATTCTTATAATTATATCTATAACTCTATAAATAAATATATAAAGCCACAACGATTTCAGCATTTTCACGCCCAACTACAACTGACGCCGTTTTTTTTGTTATCTGTTTATGGCAAATCAATCATCCATCTCCCGCCTATTTAGTGTGTAATCAGAAAGGCATGTCTTGGCCTGAAAAGTATGGGAGTGGACTATTGCAGAGTTGATATCCTAATGTGCTTAGAAGCGTGTGATTTTAGTGTACATGGGTTGGGAGTGCATAGGTTTTGTATTATTTTATATCTTACACAATCTGACTTCCATGATTACAATATAAATACATACGTATTGAGTGCTGATTGTCTAATGCAACCAAATGCGAAGAAAAAGAAAATACAAGTTTGAGAGTCTTGATCGTCTATGCAAAGAAAAATAAATTACAAGTTTATGGAATAACAAAGCAAAGAAAAGAAAATACAAGTTTCTGGAATCAACAACATGTTTGGGGAATTCATTGTGGGTGCACAACTTTATTTTCAGCAGACCACAAGGGCCATAACTCATAAGGCTGCGTTGTGTGCAGAACTATGTTTGTGGTTGCGTTGTGTGCGGAACTATGCTGTCACTGAAAGGGAGAAAAACTCATAAGAAGTCAAGAGTGTGTGTTCCATGATCAAGAGGTTTGTTATTCTATATTACTACCTTGAAAATCAAATATAGGAACAAATTGTGGACACTGCATGGGTATGCAGTGGCTAACGATTTCAAAGTAGGTATATAATGGTTGTTTTAATTTCAAGTAAAGTATTTATGGTTTTATGTTGATTTTCCTATGCAAATACACAAACAAGTATCACTTACATATATATAACACATGCACATATTATTAAACATATTCTAAAATTAAGAACAAATTAGAAGTATAAGTTCTAGCAGTCTGTGATTCCACATATTTCACATTGCAAGTATGTTCATAGCTAAGTGTAGGATAATGTAATAGAGAAAAGTGTCATGTTTTTACTTACCACATAATCTAGATGTAAATATTTAACTTATGGCTTGCTAATCTTTCTGTAGTGAATGCAGTTGCTGAGATATAAATAAAGAGTAAAAATCATTAAAGAAATGAATTAAGAGACAAAAATAATAAAGTTAGATTATTAATGATTTTTTCTGACTATGTTGTTAAGGAGTTGGCAGACTTCTTTCTGCAGCTTGATACATCAAGGGCATCCATCTTTGGTCACTCAATAGGTGGGCATGGAGCACTAACAATCTACCTCAAGAACTTGGACAAGTACAAGGTAAGTTAATTTCATGTTATTGAACAAAAGAAATGGTTACTCATTTGCTTTCCAACAAAACCTGTTATAGCTACGTGTTAATCACAATTTTGAGACATCTTCACTACATTTACATGGTGTGTGTGATCGAAATTACACGAGGAAGGAATGAGTCAAGTGCCCATCAAATTTGGTATAGTTTTTCATAGTTAAGATGTCCCAAATGGTTAACCAACACTATCTGTTATGAGAAAAGAGATTTTAGACACTTTTAGATTCCTCATATATGATACATTACTGTTGTTTAACACTTTTAGATTCTTTATATATACATTAGTGTTGTTTATTTGCCGTCAATGTCAGCATTTGCTATACAATTGTGAATCATGTGAACTGTCCTTGGGGCTAGAAGCCTTTCACAAACTATTTGGGTGAAAATAAAGTTGATCGGTAGGTATGATATTGCAAGCTGGGTTAAATAATTGCTTATATATATATATATATATATATAATATATACACACACACACACACACACTTATGAATAAAAAGTTATTGAAATATGAATATATATATAAATACTTACCGATGTATGACTATAAATATTCTAAATACTTTTATATATTGTGAGTAATAATTTATTATAAATTGAAATTGATAGAAGGTAATATTTATTATAATAATAAAGTATTAAAATATAACATTATATTTAAATAATTTATTTGTTTTTTTAAAGTACAAAAACAAGCTATCAGATTTCTTGAGTACAATACAATTTACATAATTTTACTACTTTTCCATCCACCTAAGTACCTAGCCCTACTACTGGACATTAATTGTTGATGGTAAGCTTTGACTCTCATATACTAATACTAGTATTTGACCTGTTGCGATGCACGGGATGTAAATTAAAACGTATTAATTGTGTGTATGTTATGTTAAAAATTTGTGTGAACTAATACGATAAAAATTTAGAACGTATAAATGAAATATATTTGGGAATTCAACAAAAACCATATGAAAATGTTGTTACCAAATAGTTGCAAGGTGATGGTAGTATAAAAAGAATACATAAAAAATTACAAATATTGAAAACTTCATGAAATATTACAACATTAGTGGTTCGATGTAGTAGTGACTTGAGTCTTTTCTATCAATATTTGAGACTGTCTGGATTATTAACCCGAAGTGCAGTATCAACTGACCTGCTCAAAAACCGCGTTTCTTAGTATTAACCTACATGGTCAACGTTGCTTTGACTTTGTTTATGGCTCATTCGCAATGAAGCATCAATGGAAGATTGCTTTCTTGAAACTTGAACGCAATCTTGGATTCAGAGCGTGACATGGACATCCGGGGGCATCAACATACATTAGTCACCTATTAGTTTAGGAACCAGAACGAACATCTCGCCTCTACAATAAACGATGCGTACTGCAATTAGCTTAGTGAAATAATAATCAACAGAAGTATCCTTGCAACAAACCAAAACAGAGAATGGTCAATATTTCTCATTTAAATTACTGCTGACGATTTTCATAGTCACGTGTATCGATTTCGGTAGACCTGAAACCCGAATGCTTTTAGAAATCCGGTGTGTGTACATCTCCAAATATTACTTTGTCGCCATCGACTTTTTGCCATACCTGCCATATCTGAACTTATAGTATGACCTGCTTTCGGCATTTGCAACCAGTCATTATAGTCATTAACTGGTTGACACGTCCGAGCGTTGGTTGCTAATATAAACACGACTATCAGATGCTCGGGGTCAGTGTTGTCTATTTGCAAACATAGAAAATTGATGTGCACAATGTTTAATTCGTCCCCCCTTCGGATCGATAGTTGACAGTGCTTTGGTATTCACTCTGCGAACCCATCATTCCGCCTACCCAGCTTTCCATCGCCGATATTGGACATCCAGTGAGCAAACTCTTCTAATGCCTCCCAGTTACCACTGTTGGGTACCGAACTTAGCCTGAGGTTTTTAGTTAACCTTAAAACTTTGCCAACTATCTCATAGATATGATGAATTGATGGCTGAAGAAACAATATCTTGCCATGTACCTTTTGGAGCTACTAGAAGAATTTGGCGGAAATCTCCACCAAAACAACTTGTTTTACCACCAAACGTCTTTATTTCACTATGAGGGTCTACAAACGCAACAAATCCCACGCATAGTTCGATCTAACACTTCAAAGCAATGTTGTGCCATATTCATTGCGTAGCTTCATCCAAAATTTATCAAGCTCGTCTTAATCAACAATTCGCCCAATTCCTACCTTGTTTAATGTCACAGGTAGAGTCTTCATTTATTGCAATAGTGTATTCGCAAATCTTCGAGTGTCAGTTGGCCACCTGGTAACATCAAAGAAGCTCTATGCCACTTGATGAGACATTTAAAATGACCCGACCTTTGCATCGTACTACAGCTGACAACGATCTCCACAAGAAAGTCTTTCCTGTTCCACCGTATCCATAAACAAAAATAAGCCACCAATTTTATTGCTTGCAATATCTTGGATAACAGTATCATAAATAAGACTATGTTCTTCAGTTAGTTGGGCACACAGCACTTCAGAATCTTTCTTCAATTGTTCCGAATTGTAACACAACTCTTCAAAAACCAAATGATTTTGAAACAACCTTGAATTATCAGTACTTGGTATTGACATCGGAGGGTAGTCTTTTAAAGACTTGTTTTGTTGCCCCAAAAGGTTTTCCAATTCCAATAATGCAAAGTTCTTTTCTCTTCCTCTGTTAAGACCAAATCTGTTACTATAACAACATCCAAATAGTTATAAGTATTATATCAAAAGAAAATTGTTGAAAACTTTATTGTATCATAAAAAAGTTACATTACCTTGTTGTTTTAATATTCTTCTTTGATAGTGTTGAGCATCTTCAACAAATGTTGCCACACTTGATTCCAAACAATTTCGGGTCTAAATAATTGAAGATGATGTTAGTAAAACAACAAATAGCTTCCTCAATGAATGCGCAGTTGACCAGTAGCTTGCTTCATTTATAGCATCAATGTACTCTTATCATCGTCTAGCAATCCATGAGCATAACATGCATTCTTAAAGGTCAAGTACTCACACCGTTAACCGTCCTAATATCTTTGAACTTTTTGGACCACATACTATGTTCAATAGACACTCAAATAATATATTTCACCTGAAGGTGGTGTGTAATAGAATATTCGACCAATTGAGGAACCTCTTTCTTGGATGCCAATTCAACGGATGTCTTTTTTCCACACAAATTTTGGTAGGCCATCTCAATGTATAGTAAGCCACTTCTTTGAAATTCTGGTTGGCTAAAACCACGCATTAAACATAAGTTTGCCCCAAGCGGTTTCTCCTATTGAGGACATTATGAATGCTATCATCTGTCTTGGAAAATAACAGATTGGCAGTCCTGGCAAGTGGCAAAGCTTAAAATCGCCACCGGGGGAGTTTGTACTGGACTTTGAAACTAACAACCTCCAGTTGCTCACTGCAGATCATCTATTCTGCAATCATAGTACCTGTTATCTCAAATCCACAATTCCATTACCGAGCTTCATCCATCGTAGTCTTTATAAAACTCGACAGTCGTACACGGTCGGGTTGCCCTTGTTTACATACTTGAATAGGTACTTTGATTGACCTAGATTAGTTACACGACCATAACATTATGTGGGGGTTTGTATTCAAGAAGCAAAGATACCGATTATGTGGTACAACGTAATCTATTATCAGAACTCTAATTCCATTTTTATTATTGTCCCTCTTAATCATCCCTTCTTCGTACAATGGTAAACGCCATCCTTGGTCAAAATGTGGGATGCATAATGTATTTTTAGGAAAATGCTTCGACACCACTTGCCATTTGCATGCACGGGGATTTACTCCTGGCAGCACCACACGGGCCGTGCCAACATATGAAAATTCCTCTGACAGCTTGTGACTCCATTGGTCTGTCAGTTTGTCTGGGATCTCGGCCTGAAATGATCGTGTCCATAAAAGTCGGGTTGGCAAAGTCCGCTGGTGCTTTTGTAGAAAGTAATATGTGAGCATGGCGGAGACCCATTTTCTGAAACTCAATTGGTGTGTGATACTGTCAATGAAAGATAGATCTTGTTAGTTTATAAGGTTCGTAGTATATTTCATTACATAAAGAATGTCACTTAGAGGAATTAGGTTACCACCTACCCTTTACGCGACCAAATAGTTCCCTTTTTTCATTTCTTTATTAAAACAGTCCTAGCTCCCATCTTTTGAAAACCCGGCAAACAACTGTGGACGATCTTTCAGCTTTCCAATTTCTTCTTATTCTCCCAAGAAGCGTTGATATTCTTCAGGCCAATTTAGGATACATGTAAAGTAATAAACAAATTTGGGTAACCTATAAATTTGCAAATTACATGGCGTCCTTGGTATTTGTATCATGTATCCTTGCTCCCTCCGTGAAACTTGAGGGTAATATTATTCTTTTACTTGAGGAGTTGGGTTTGAAAACCTTCACCTCGCGTCAACCCGCATCAGATGAGCACTTTGTAAACGCCTCACACTCAAGCTTTTTTGATTTGACCTAATAATAGAGCAACCTCGAAGATTCAACCTAAGTATACGCATTCAAACACAGAATTGTTGAATAACCTTTTTAGCATACATTATAGTTGAGATCTCATTTGGAATCTTTCGTGAATACGGAACGCGAAGTAACCTCTTGTGAAACACTCTTTCCTTGCAAAATCGCTTGTTTAAGTACCATGTGCTCGCTGGCCAAAATGCTATATCCTTCCTAAAACCATCCCTCTCCCGTATGGAAATAAGATTGGGTTTGGCAATGGTAAAAGAGGCTGGGTTTAAATTACTTCATTCGTTTCAGTAAACTCCAGATCTAGACTCGACAGACTATTACTCACGCTGACACATAGAAGGGTCTATATCTCCAACAAATGCAGGAAGCCCGCAAACTTCGGATAGTAGTTGGTAAGGCGCATAACGTTCTGGCAATCTTTATCCCTTTCCTATTAATTCTCATTCTAATTTGACTTTGGAAGGGAATTAGATTCCATAAATGCCCTCCTGGGCCATTTTCCGGAATGACTTAACCCAACACGTTGTGTTCAATCTAGGATTGGAATTAATGTCAATGTTACTTACGTCCAAGATTCATGTAGAACAATTGTTCCGCCCTAAAAAAGGAAATTCATTAATATTAAGAATTCCGTATTAAAACCATGATAGCCCTAAAATAGGTTAGTAACACAAATAGTATACTCTCAAAGATTTTTGGAAGGCGATTTTCTATCTCATTCTCTGTTATCGTTGAATGTAATAATTGGGCCAAATTTTAGGTTGAATGTCACAGTGAAAGCCAAATAAAACTGGTCCAAAGCGATGAAAAATTTTTGTCCCATTTAATACGGAATATTAGGCGGCGCATGTCCGTTTGGTTAATAGATTCTATCAAAATTTTCCCACCCATTTAACGTGAAGCAAAACATGTTGTTATAGGACCTTATATTCTTTAAAAAACATTTGTTTTTATCACTTGATGTAAAGAATAGATCATACAGCTTTTGAGGAGGCTTTGTCATGTATGGCAACTTTATCTTACCATTGACAGAACATGGGGAGTATTTCGGCCTTTCACATGACCTTGAATTGCTTGACCGTTCATTGTACCAAAAAAATGAATTACAATGCTCGCAAACATAATCTGGATCACCAATATCAAAATAATAATCTAAAAAAAATAAATATATATTAGTTCATATTTAACATAATAATGTAGTTTAGTGTCGTCCGAAGACAATATGTTTTTGTCCTAACACATTTCATATGAACTCACCATTATTTGAGGGCATATTGTCATGTAACGGTTCAACAACCTCCTGAAAATCTGACATCAAATTTTGGCAATGCCCGATGGTTTCACTCTCCGGCTCTACCACGACTATTTGCATATTATTGTCATTTGTAATACAACAATTACTTTCAAATCCTAAAAAAACAATATCCCATTATAA